>VZTL01034950.1:0-15229 GCA_013400535.1 Scopus umbretta | reverse complement strand
TTTTTTTTTTTTTCTTTCACTTGGAGAGCACTGGTGACATTGGCAGAAGAATGCTTCCTGTGTTTGAGAAAGGTTTGTGTGGCAGGGTTGTCCCAAAAGCAGGCTATTTTCAGAGGAGGCATAGACAGTGATAGCCTTAATCCTTTCCTAAAGCTTTTTTTGAGAAAGGGCTTCATAGGATCTGACTCATGTGAGAGGGTGTGGTGGTATTGGAGGTAGCTGTGGATTAGCTGCTACACATACTTTCTGGTCTTTTAAATTCCAAGTCAAATGATACTGGATATACTAATAGTGCCATGTTTTGTTTTGGTGTATGAGTGATAGCTTTTGATTTTTCCTGGAATTTTTTCTTCCCTTCCCTTATAACCACTGTCCTTCTGGGTAGGAGGAGGATTTTTACAGAATGATTATGAGAGCGAGGTAGTCAGTTCCTCTGTGTCCACTGAACTCTCCTATAAAAAACACCTAATAACAGTACAAATGAGAGGGACGGTGAGTTGCGTTGAACTCCGTTCTTTTCCGACATGTTTATGCAAGACTTCTTCCTTTAAAAATACTCTCGCAGCGGCAGCAACAGCGATAGTAGTTACTGACAATTTCAATACTGTGTACCTTCATCCTAATCAGGGCAGCTGTAGGTGATCCAGCAGGTACCGTCCTGACAGCTGTTGTGTGCTGTGCTGGCAACAGTGAGAAAGCTGGACCTGGGGAGCTGGAGGGGCATTAGGCACCCAGGAGACTTCTCTGCTTCCCCTTGGTTATAGGGGGATGTTAATACGCGCCTTGCACTTTCTGTGAAGCGTTGAGGTGTCTTTGCCGTAGGTTTCTGAACAAAAATGCAATTGTCTTTCAAAACTGGAAGTGTTGGTTTTGATCCCCGCAAAATGGAAACAGCGTTTAAACTTTGAAACGCTTTCAAAACAGGCAGTATTTTCCCTGCTATTAATCTGATAAAAAGGCAACGGGAAATAGATGAAAGGGCAAGGAAACATTGCAGGGGGACACCACATCAAAGCCTGTGTACAGAATTATCCTCCACGACTCATTTTCCTGTAGAGGGACAGGTCTTAATGTGCAGTATCTTGCAATATGCTGCTGCTCTTTGGTTCTACTAAAACTTTGCTTACAGTGAAGCTGCAAAATAAAAACCTGGCTAGCTCTAAATTTCCTCTTTTCTCTTTACCTTTTTTTTTTTTTTTTTTTCACCATATGATGCCCAGGGACTCCAGAAAGCCTCGCTGAGAAAGAAAGGCAGCTCATGGGTATGATCAATCAGCTGACCAGTTTGCGCGAACAGCTGCTAGCAGCTCATGATGAACAGAAGAAACTGGCTGCATCACAGATCGAGAAACAACGCCAACAAATGGAGCTGGCTAAGCAGCAACAAGAACAGGTGAGTGATTATTATAGTGGCTTTCAGCTTAAATCATCTTCTAGGAGGACTTTCCAGTAGCTTATCTTTTAGGGTTGATACTTTCCAAGTTTGCTTTCCACCCAGGATTTTTTTTTTTCCATTGGTTTTCTTAGGTGAAGACGTTTAAACAAAAATATACTCGACAAATGCTTTAATTTGCAATATATAAAATAGTGCTCTTCGTCTTTTAAAGATACACCTGCCACTTTGAAGGCATTCTCTTCCAATAGTGCTTTTTCTAAAAATATGTGTAAATAGCTGTACAAATTCAGCTCTCCTGAATAATCTCCCAATGCTGCTTGAATTGAGTCATGCTGAATAGGTGTAAAAGGAACAAAGTGCAGCGTTTGGATTGTAGTATGAAAAACAAAAGGATTGGTTTTGCCAACTGTGCAAAAAAGTGGGGGAGAAGAATATAAAGACAATGAACAACTGTGACTTTTTTCCTTCTGTACGTAGAGGCTTGATTTTCAGCTCTTGCAAATATGCCCTCCACTGAAAATGCAAACATGTTTTCACATGTGAACAGTTCCAGTGTGCACACGTGGACTCATGATATTTTATGCAAGAACACAACTTTTCTAACATACTTACAATGTGCAAGCTTTAACAGAAATAAATGTCCATTTTTGTACCTGAACATGAGCAGAGAATACTTAGACATCTGGTTTAAAATTTTGTCAGGAGTCCATCCTGATACCTTACGTGAAAGCGTTTTGGTCTGCCTGACCATTTATTTCTGCTTAGAATGAAATTTGGTTTTATATCATAGAATTGCAGCTATGTGACTTTTATGAAACTCACAAAATTCTTTGAGATCTGTCGTAGTTGTCATACTTCAATGTTTGTGTTGTACCAAGCAAGTCTTAAGATTCTAAACCACTGCTGACATCTTCAGACATTTTAGCGTTGGCTTTCCCTATTTCTATTTATTTAAAAACCTTACCTTAATTTGGCCTCACACCTGAAATCCCACATAGGGAGAACAGAAGTGACTTACCTATTAAACGAAAAAATTTGTTTCGCACTGTTGTTTACGTGGAGAAGGTAGATGAAGGTGTGAAGGTGGAATTGGCAAGATTCTTCCACAAGGAGACATCCTGCAGGAGCTATTTCCTTTGCCCTATCTTTCAAAGTCACTACCGCTACAGGATGGCTGATTGATCTGAAAGTGAAAAAGAAAATGGAGAGAATGGGAAAAGGCAGAAAGAAATTGTGCAGGATTATTATTAGGATAACACGGATTTGTTTTTTTAATTTAAGAAATTGTGTACAGTTCTGTGTTATATAGAAATTAAAACAACCAAACTGTCAATAAATGTATTGATAAAAATTATTTCTGTTGCTTAAAGAGAGACTCTAGAAAGAAGACATTTAATCTTTTAGATGTGGAGTTAACTATGAGTGCGTGTTTCTTATGCTAATAGTTTAATAATAGAAATGAAAGAAAATACCTAAGGGGAAGAATGCACAAAATTCCTCCCAGTAAGTATGTATAAGTTCCCATCTGACCCTGAGATTTGTACACATGCCACAGGGGAAGAGCAGTACTCCTTCTAATGTTTGTACTGCTGTGCTAGCTATTCATGAGAGCAGAGCTTTTGTGATGACTCAAATGAAAGTTTTTTCAAGTTTGCTTTTTAAGTTTGTGATCTATAATGGTTTATTTCCATCAGTCCTCCGAGAACTCTAATTTGGTTCCGTTACTGCCTGCTTTTTCCTTCACTATGTGTAAAAGCGTGCCTACAGTAAGGTTCCCGATCATTTAGTCAATGGAGAAGGAGGATGGAAGTCCTTACGGAAAAGACACATGACTTTGAGGGGAGACTTACAACTACTCCATCAACTTCTGTAGATCAGTTTCAGCGTTGAACTGTGTGGCCTTGCACTGCCCCCTTAGTTCCTTTCAGCTGATACACATGTTGAAGAGTCAGTGATTTTCACAAACCCAGTTCCAATCTCTTTGTGTCTGGTTCTGCATCAAGGAAATATGCACACTAATACCTTCCTCCTGGGTGTCAAATTTCCTTTTTTTTTGAATTTTTTGAATAGATGGTGCCAAACGTAAAAAGTATATTACTGTCCATCCTGCTTTTTTTGCCTTTCCTGCCTTCTCCTACTATTTTCCAGCTTCTCTGTCAGTATTGTTCTTCCTCCAGCAAGTCGGAGCAAATGAGTGCTCACTTCTGGGGGATTTTAGCAGTGCCATTTCAAATAATGAGAGATGAGAGATTTTTGCATCAGTCCTTCTCTTAATACCCAGCACAACATTTTGGATAAGATTCCCTCTCACACTAGTATTAGCTGTGAATTGCTCCTGAACATGAGCCCCTTGCTTCAGCAGCAGTCCAGGCTGCCGCTAGTATTACTTGAAGGTTTCTTAGCTTCATAGAGCAGTTTAAAGAACCAAGCAGGGTGGAAGTTTCCTATGTACCGACTCCAGGAATGATGATAGATCTCTCACGTTTCTTCTGTGCAATTTCTCCACAGATTGCAAGACAACAGCAGCAGCTCCTGCAGCAGCAACACAAAATTAACCTTCTGCAGCAACAGATCCAGGTCAGAGACTGCATCTCCACCCATGCCCCTGTTCTCTCTCTTCTCTCCTTTCTGTTTCCCCATGCTTTCCCTCAGCCATTGTTGTCATAGTTTCTTTAAGAATCTGTGCAGATGGCTTACATCTTCTGTATGGAAACACATGAGGATTTTACCTGTCATTAAGCAAAAAAGATTAGTTTCTGGAAGGCCTTGTATGATTAACACTGCTCCTAGAGGATCAGGAAGCAGATATGAGAGGAGCTGGTCACGCGAGCAAGGATTTGCAGGACCAAGTCCTCTTTCAGCCATAGATCAGGAGTGGCAAAAATGTTGCCAGAAAGAGTTGGATTGCAGTGCATCTCCTACAGCTCTGTTTTTGAGGTTTTGCAGAAGCAGTTCTCTTCACAGTGATCGGTAATCAAGTGTCCTTCCTTCCCTCTGCCCCAGGTGTTGAAAGTACAGAAATTTTCAACACTTTGGGAGACATACTGCCTGAGTGAGAAACTGGTCAAAAGGTTGGTTAGACTCGGCAGAGCAACTGTGTAGGTCCTAGGCATCTCCAGGTTTACTCCCAGTAGTAGAAAAAAGTTGTTAACCAAGCATAACCAGTAAACTTTATTTAAACTCTTTTTTCTGTAAAGTCTTCAGAAGTTTCTTTTCATGCCATTGACTGTATTTCGTTACTTTTCTTCCGTGTGAATATATGCATGCCCCTGTTTTGGGAATAATGCAAATCAGTTTGCCCATGAAGGTTTTCATAGAATAACAAAGGAGGAGTTTGACATTTTACAGATATCTAGAGTCATGGTAAAATCTCCGTCTGTTTAAGTATGCTGTTATGTACAGAGCATTGCAAGTGTCTGTGGAAGTGGATGCTACATTCGGTTTGTTCAGTAACAACAGGATTTTCCTTCCAAAGCTTCTTGTTAATATTTCAGCATTAGTTCCCTAAAATTAAAGGCCATATCCATAACTGGTCTAAGAAAAACTTAATTCCAGCAAAATCAGAGGAGATGTAGGGCTTCATATGAGACGAAAAACTGGCTCTGTCATTTCAGAGGAAATTCTGTCAGTATCAGGACTTGTGTAACTATGAAAAACTTCTGGGGAAGGTCCACCCCTCTGTTTTAAGGCAACTTACATGGAAGATGTGCTTTGCTGAAAATAGTTTTGAGATTGGTAAGGCGTGGCTTGGCCTTGACCTCTGTATTTTTTTTTCTTCTTTAAATTCATTTGTGGGAGGGATTTTTGTTTATTGCTTATCTTTAATAAGACTTAAAAAGAAAAACAATAGTAGAACCTCTACAATAGCAAGGAAAGTATTTACATTTTTAGCATCTAGCTATGGCAGTGAGAGAGGAAGTTGTTTCATAAGCAGTGAATAAAAATAAATTGAAGTAACATAATTTGACCCCAACCCTTTTAAGTTTTAAGGCCTTGTAGATAAGAATGTAGTATGTCGTTTCTAGGGTAGTGCAGAACACTGGTTATTGATGATGAGATATAGAGCCTTTCATCTCTTGATCCCTGGTCCAAGTTTGACCTACGTCAGTAGTAAATGAAAGTCAGCTAGCTACCATCTGATACAAGCTGCAAGCCTCAGAAATGATTTGGAGGCCTGTCTCAAGGGATTTTGGATGAAATATTGACCCTGCCAAGGTCAGAATTTCACCTCCAGGGTCCACTTCACACAAAACCCATCAGATCTGGGGCACCCTCCTTTTGGATGGTCACGTGATAAAGGTCAAGAATGGAACAGGCAGAGAGACAATACTGTCCTCTCATTCCCACAGAGATGATCTATTTGTAGTGAAATTTTGATTATACTGCCTGCCTCTTGACAGTTCCGTGGTCTGTATGGTCGTGTTGTCTCATGAACCCGGGTTGCAGCCCAATTAACTGTGGAGTCACTGATAGGAAAAAACATTTAAAAATAAAAAACTTATTGACAGCGAAGACACAGCAAAACATTTCTTCTCAGTTACGTGCTTGTCTGACTGTTGTCAGAGAGAAGAAACAATTCCTGAAGAAATCTGCCTTTGTATATAAATGGAGACAATGAAGTCACCCTAACATGCCCATGTTTAAAACCGTCTGTGAGTTTACAATCAGGTTATGGTAGGTGGAACAAAACTGTGACATGAATGTAGCTGTGAGTTCAGCTTTTCTGACCTTGCCCTAATTAATCTAACAGGCTTCTGTCACATTGGCCCCGCAGTTTTAAAATAGCATTAGATTTATTGACAGGGAAATATTCCTACAAAGTCTGGATAACTATTTGACTTATGTGCAATTGAATGATTAGGCTGCAGTTATGAACACAACCTATTTATGACAAAGG
Organism: Scopus umbretta; assembly: GCA_013400535.1. Classification (NCBI taxonomy): domain Eukaryota; kingdom Metazoa; phylum Chordata; class Aves; order Pelecaniformes; family Scopidae; genus Scopus; species Scopus umbretta. The sequence continues at coordinate 8,936 of VZTL01034950.1, read as the reverse complement.
ATTCGTTTTACTTGAGCCAATTTTTTCTAAGCTTGTAAGAGTTGCCATAATTCCGGATAAATTATTACACAGAAAAAAGCTATTGAAATATTGTATTGAAAACATAATACCCTAAGGTTAAAAAAAAAGCACAACCTGACTGACCCCATGATTTATGACTCCTTTCTGTAAGTGCGCTAACTTGGAAACGGTTCCTTCTCTCCATACCCCAGCATACAATCACCGATACACACACAACACATAAGCAGGGAGAGACTGCAATGTGTCTCTCCTCCTTAGAGGACCGCAAATGCTGAGCGTAACTACAGCTCAATTAAGCTAGCCACTTCTGTGATGCTGAAGAAAGGTGCGTTAGCTGCTTGAGCTTGGAAAAATGTACCTGGCACGTGAGTCTCTAATTGGCATTATGTCTTTTTCAAGTCCATCTCTTCTGAACTAACTGGAAGGAGGTTTCAGTAATGCAGAAGACAGACAGCTTATCTTCATAGAGAGAGTTAAGTAAAGAGATAATGCTAAACTGGAGAAAAGTTACAGATTAGATTAAACTTAAGAATCTGTATGACCTCAAAATGCTAATATATGACCTGTACAGGATTTTGTGTTTTGGCAAGTGGTTGTAATAATTTTTTTCTGCTTTTCAGGATGTTCTAGACCTAATTTGCAAAGAGGTTTGAGTTTCTCTGAATAATTAACTAAACCTCCCCCCATCTTATTTCATGACACTTTGGAATGCATCCTCCCATGCACACTGCTTTCTGTCCTGTTTAATCTTCGTGTGTATGTGTATGGGAAAGGTTTTAGCTTTAACAGTTTCTGCCTGCTGAGTATTCGGGGTCTTCTCCCCTGCACACCTCTGTCTTGCTGTTTTACCAGAAATGAAACTGGAATGCGTGTTCTGTCCTGTTAACTCTTGTGCATCAACAGCCCTGAAGATCTCAGGTTGTGTTTCAGAACAGCTCCGCAGTCATCTGCAGCTGTAGAACAGGCTGAGGAAAGAGCATGCGGACACCCAAGTATGGCTCAGTGAGTTTTAGGACTAAATCTAGCTTTGTCCTTCAAGGCCTCAGGGGAGCTCTCACTGTCACCTTCCCATCTTCTTTTGTGCGGCCACAGTCTGCTTCCTGGCGTCCTTGCTCTAGAACATGGTGAAGTCTGGGGGTCTGTAGCCATCCCATCAGGTGGGCAGAGAGTGAAAGACTAGATGCTTGAAGGCTAGATGCTCCTTTTTCATGATGCTGAGCTAGTCCCCAGGACAGGCAATGAAGCGTCTGGTGGTGTGCCTTGAGGGGTGCCTCTGAGATACAGTTTTGTGGGGTGGTGCAGTTTACACTTTCCACTCGCTCAGAGAAAAAGTCTAGCCCAGGCTGAATAGTTTGCTTTGAAGTTCAGTGACAAATGTCACTTTAATTGAACTGTATTTAAAATGAAATATGGTTGTTAAAATTCATAAAGCAATTCATATTCAGCAGGGCACTGTTGATAAAATAGGTCAACCTTGCAGCCTAAATCGTGATAAAACCGATGCTGCTAATCTCACAATTTTGTAGAAAGCCTGACAATGTTTTATATTTTTCCCTCAAGCCCCAGCTCTTGGAGTCATGTGATGACAAAAATGCCAGCTTTCATTTCTTCAAAATGTAAACTTCCAGCTCTTGTATTTCCAGGCAAAATCTGAAACCACGAGCGCTACAAGTTCCAAAATTAGAAGGCAAACAAAACAGAGGCCAAATGTTGTTTTTTAAACTGTTCTGATTTTTAGTCAAAATTTTTTTTGGAGAGCCCAGCTCAAGATCTTGGAACACTTCAGGTTGCCAATAATGTAAGACTAAGATCTCAAAGCAGCAAGAAGCAACAGCGCTGCTTTACGATGTCTCTAACATTTAGGGCACAGTTTTGTTTGACTTTTCAGTTTAATAGTTTAATACTTGATTACTAATTTGTATTCGTTTCTGGGTGACGTACTTGGCCCAAGAACTGAGTGCTATCTGAAACTTGAGAGCAATTCCTGCCAGACAGCAACCATTTGATGACTCTCTGTATTTTAACAGAGGGTTTTCTTTTTCCTTCAGAGCTAGAGACTTGTGAGCAGATGTTCTAACGGGATTTCTGTTAGAAAGTTCAGACCTCAGAAGAATGAGAAGAACCTGGCTAAATTCTGATGCAAAGCTGGAAAGGCATGCCTCTAGCCTGCTCCACCTGCCAGGCAGAATGTGACTTCTGCCTGGTGTCTGGCAGGATGGTGTAAGCAGCTCCAGAGCCTGGTGGCACCTGGCAGGCATGCCAGAAGGCCCTGTTCCCAGACGAAAAGCTTACCGTGGCCTCAAGCTTTGTAGACCCTTAGCAGCGTGTCAGCCTGTCTGTCAGGGAGTGTGGGCACCATGGCCCTCCAGACTCTGTACCCCTTTGGGTTGGAGGCTTCCTGGCTTTCCTGAATCCCTCAGCTGCCCTGGGTTTCCTCACGGCTCCAAATAAGGCTTTCCCTTACGAGTCTAGATCCAGATTTCCATCCTCCCCACCCGCTGTCAGCTGGCTGTGTCCCTTTCCCCATGAATTGTGTTGGTAGATGGAGAGGCCTGGCTGCACTAGTATGTTCCCAAATCAGAATATTCCCATTCTCATTAAGTTCTGAGGTTTAAGGTGGTGTTCCAGTTTGGAATGTAATAAAATCTTGAACACTTGGAATTTCCTGCAGGATGGTTAGTCCCTTTTGTAGCCAGATCGTTTTTTCAAAATCTAGCTATATTTTTGGGGAGGAAAGAAGGATTTGGTTTCTGAGTTACACAGAAGTTCAGAAAAATATTTCTTAAGCTTAACATGCAAAGTTTTGAAATGACACAGTTGTTATTGTCAAAACTTTCCAAGCACCAAGAGGTTCTGGGTTGATTCCAGCCTTCCAAAACACTGGTAAAGAGACCGACTTCCAGAGTGCTTTAGGTACCATAATTTACCCACACAGTTATCTATGGTGATAATATTTGTTGTTGTTTAGATCTGCTGTTGCTTTTGAACTCCTCAGGTGAGCAATCATCTGTTATCCAGAACTGGCTGAATGATGTTCAGGCCTGTTTGTGTTCTCTTTGTTTGAGAAAAGATTGAGATTTTGATTGACCTTTTTCAGTTGAGGTTTAGTTGTAAAAAGTACCAGTTTCTCTTTCTTGTTGTGAGAAGACAATGACCGTTTCACTGTACATAAAGAAATGTGAAGATCTGTTCTCTGTCCCAACAAGTTTGCACTCTAAATTATACTTCCAACACAGCTCATCCTTTCATTTTTTTGTCTCCTGCTGGAAAGCAAACTCCAGCAGGCCACTATGTGAGCTAAATACTTGGAGTACTTTGTGCCTATAATACGGAGGGTAGAGATCTTTACCCTTAATCCTTGCCCTGTTGGTATCTCCTCAGTGCAACCATAAGGAGTTGTGAAATTTCTTTCTTGGTCCCCAGCTTCTTGCATGCCTGTAGCCCAGCGTTCTCTAGGAGGCTTTAAAGGGCTGTAGATGATGAGTCCTTCACTGGAGATACAAAAATGAACAACCACTACACAAGTGCTTGGTTACTGATTTAGTAATGTCTGTTGCTTCTGTATTTCCATTTTCCCTGGGAATTCTGATTTTCTAAGAAGTCGGTGACAGCAGAGCAGTGCTTCGTGGTGCTACGACCCCTTTGCAAGCCGTTGCATAGCAGAACAGTATTAGTTCTTCCGTAATTAGAGTCCTCTTTGCATATCAGAGAGAGGTGAGGACAAAAGGTTTCCTTGGTAGACAATAAAGCTGTTGAAGTGAGGGCCTGATCCAACTCCCACTGAACATAGTGAAAAGGCTCTTATTCATATTAGTGGGAGTTTAATGAGACCTTTCTTCAGTAGGAAACTGTGAGAAAGTATCTTCCTTCTCACTCTGCAAGTTGTTTTCAGAACAGGCTCTGTCCACTGAGACGGTTTGGTTTTTGTTGTGTTTTTTGCCAGTGTGGATATGACAAGCTGTGACTGCACAGTCAGACCGAACAGGCTCATAGACTGGGGACATTTTGTCCAAATTCATCATGTGTCAGGAGCAGCTGTTTTCCTGCAACTTATAAACATGGGCATACTGGATTCAGTGAGACAGGCCCAAGAAGGAGTCACACTGCAGCCTTTCCCATGACTTTGCAACCTCTTCCCAAACAACTGAGGTTGCCGGCAAAGAGGCTAAACAATTGTTTCTCACAAAAGCTCTGCAGCTGATGTCCTATCAGTTATCAGAATAACTTGCCTGTCCCTTGAGCAGGAAGAAGCCCCTGGGAAATTAGTTATTCAAAAAAACAACCCAAAAAACCACACACACACAAAAAAACAAAAAAAAAAAAAAAAAAAAAAAAAAAAAAAAAAAAAAGAAAGAAAAAAGACAAGGTTGGGGGAGGAAATAGGGAAAGGGAGGAGAGAAAAGAAAAATCTAGGCTAGCAGTCAGAATGAGCTAATTGCTTTGCTGGCCTCTCAAGTTCAGCAAATGATGTGTGTGTTTGGCTGAAGGATATGATGCACATAGAGCAACCTATGGGCCTTTACTTCCTTCCATTACCGTAAATGTTAAGCAACATAAAAAATTGCAGAGGTGTTTATCTACACTTATTTCTGTGCAGAGCAACATTTCGCACCACTGTACCACGTTTTTACTTCCAAAGATTACCTGTAGAGCAAGTGTCTACAGATAATTCAGTCTCAGGCCTTTCCTACATTCTCATGCAGTCCAAATTTGCTGACTGGTGTGGTTGCACCAATGCAGACAAGGAGAATCTGCTTGGAATTTGTACAACTTGAATTTATTGAGATTGCAAGGGCATGGTTTCATCAGATAAATCAGCATTTTTGCCTATGCTGAGCTACATGATTGCAACAGCACTTGCTGATAATGAAGCTTTCTCCAGTGTTACCAGTCCACATGTTCCAAAATTGAGATTGTTTTGAACTTTGTGACTTTTTTCTTGGTATTTTAGCATCTTTTCTTAATTTCCTTTTTGTAACTGAGCTTTCAGTGTTCCCATTTTCCAGTTCACACGATCACAAGGGAGGGCCAGAAACTTATTTTTATTAAAAACCAAAACAGAACACTGAAACACCCAAAATAATCCAGCAGCTAGGGCTGTAAGAAGAATGCCAGCAGTCAAATACAGTCATTGCAGCTGGCAACATTGTACTCCAAGGCCTCATCTCGGTCTCTCTTTCCTCAGCAAGCGTTCTCTCAGAGACCTCTCTTTCCAGGGCCCTGTCTTTCTTTTTGTTTTCAGATCCCCTCTCCAATTTCAGCATCTCTCTGAGGCACCCCACAACTTTTACCACTTCCTTCCACTTCCAGCTCCCTGACATTGTGGAACTGAGCAATCTTCCTTACACAGCTGCCTACCCTTTCCTGCATCAACTCCTCCTTTCTGCCAGCCCTCCCTTTTTTTTTTTTCCCCTCCTTGTCATTGTTTCCACGGTCTTTTTAACGGTTTGGTCAGCGTTTTACTGGCTATAGAGCACACATATGTCATTTTGTGAACATTTGGGTTCCAAATGCATGGGGTGGGGCACCTGTATGTATGTCAGCTATGTTCACATTTGTGTACCCGTGCAGATATTTACACAGCAGGGAGCAGAAAGTACCATGGTCGTTTGTATAAGTGGCTTGGGAAGATGAACATGAACTCTTCATGGCTGTGGTCTTGTCCGTATGGAGTGTGTGTAGGCATGAGCACTTTTGTTGCACGGCCAAAAAAGGCTGCTGCTGCTGCTGCCTCTGCAGTAAGGTAACGCAGGAGATAACAATAAATTTTTTACTGCTGGCTGGCGGAGGTGTTTAGGATGTGTTTTCTTTATATCTTCATCCGCCCCTAATTGAAGATGCTTTAAAATTGAATGACTAGCAGTCAAAACGTGTTTGCTTCAAGCTGAGAAGAAAAATGCTGGTGTCTCTGCTTCCAAACTGATTGCGCTTTGTACACAACTGACAGCCACAGTCACTTTGAGTGACTGATAAGTGGGAAGCTTTGCCACTTATCAAGGAATGCACACTGAAAAGAAAGGACTGGAGCCGTTCAGATGCTTTGGCATGTTCAAAATAACATCTCACATCAGTCAGACTCAGAGGCACTGGGAGACATTTCAAAATAAACTTTATATCTATCTATCTATCTAGAGGCAAAGATTCAATTTAACAGACAAATCACTGTGTGGCATCACACTGGCTCTGAAAACGAGAACATCATTATAAGGGTCACCAGTTGCAAAATGACTCAGATAGTTGCATAATTTGAGAGCATTTATTGTAGGGTCTCACCCCCTGGAACAAACCTAAATTTGAAAATTTGCAACTGCCTATCATTCTGGCGACTTCTCTAAATTGGGGGGGTTTCACCCCTGTTGGCCAAGCAATATTTAGTTTATATAACACGTGACATCCTGAAACATCCCAAGGAGAATGAAACGCTAAGCCAAATTATGATCTCATTTATTTTCTTGTTGGTATTGTGGAATATGTTTGGGATTACCTGGTGTTAACTAAAATCACAAATTGGTTATTAGGGTTATTTAAGAGTTGCTGTGCTTTTAGCGATGCACAGCATGAATAGAAGAGGAAACTTCTTTTGGTACATGTTTGTTGGTGATACTATTTGATGATAGTTACGTTACGAGATTGTGACCTGCAGGAACTGAGGTGTGAGGGTACATTTTCTTGTACTGACTCTGTAATGACAGCAGTAACAGCCAATGTATGGTTTGGCTGGTCCACTGGAGGTGGTAATGTTTCAACCTGCCTTAGCAAGCATCATAGGACTTAACCTGTTAGAGTTATCCTGGCAAACATTGAGTAGAAATACAAACACACATCATACTCAGAGCTGAGATGGGATGTGAGTCTTCACATAAAATGGGAGAACAAGGAGATATGAGCAACTAGTGTGTCATTTCCCAAACTGGAATTTGGACAGGAGATACATAGTGTTGACCTGTGTCCACTGGTAGTATTTAAACAAAAACGTTCTAATGACTGCTACCAGGTTTGCACCTCTTGTCTTAGCAACATTGGGAGTGCTGATGTTTAAGGACCATTATCTCTTGTTGTGATTCTAAGCACTGCATCCGGACATCTAATTCTGCCCAGCTTGTTTTATTTAAGATGGTTGCTTTTCTAACCAAAGTGGCTATATTTGGGAGAAAGGTTATGTTTGGCATTCGAAATTTGCTACCAGCCCCCATATCTATTTTATCAAGAGGGAAAAATTTGAGGATCAGTTAGTTTCTACTGGCAATTACTTGCTTTTCTGATTCATCTCTTGCCACGGTAAGTGGTCACGACTTCATTTTGATGGCTCATTCAAAATAGAGTACTTCAAACTCTCTGCTGGAATCATGGCCTAAAATGATTCAGAGGGAAAAGTGTGGTTCCACCTACTGAATCAACACCACTGTCTTCACCACCTTGGATTATCCTCAGACATCTGGCATCCAAAAGCTGATGATGCCTTAGCCTGCATAGTTTAGGAGATGAGATGAGCTCACCATTGGTGGTAATAACATGCAAGAGGCCAGAGGAAACGGTTTTATTTTTGTTGTCCACTTTCTATCAGTTATCTGCTACTGAATTGTACCATATAAATTGAAGTGGAGGCCAATTACTTACGCTTGGTATTTGTAAGAAGAGTAAATGGAACAGTTTAACCACTTGAAGGATAGCGATTGAAGGGGCAATGTGAGTGAAGCCTGACTTAGAAGTTTGGAGAAAGAGAGGGAAGGGTACTGTTGTCTCATGGAAGTCCCTGTTGGGCAAAGATGAACTAGAGAGTAACCAATCTCAAGCCAGCTGTCTGTATTTTGCGTATTGTATTTAATATATATTTAAGTTCAACTTCCACATAAGATAGTTGAATGAAGTGTGTATTGGGTAAATAATTGTAAGGAACTATTTCAGATTTTCTTTCAAATTGGTTTGAAATATGTTCTGGAGAGGCTAAGAAGTATATGTCAGAGTTTCTTGTATTTAGAAGTTAAATAAAAGAATTGAAGTTCCAAGATAAACATCATAAAGTTATAAAAACTAAAATGAAGATGTAGATGAGAGGTAATAATAAAAATTAAATGGGACAAATTTAATTCACAGTACTTGGACTTTATAACTATCTGACACAGTGAGGAAACTAATGTAAAATTGTATATATTAAAAAATAGTTTTTATCAGGTTTGACTTCTTTGAAAGATGATAGTGATAGTGTTCAGCAAATTATTCTAAAGTTGAAACTGGGACAGTTTCAACAACATTGTTCGTGGATAGCAATTTAAAATGGATTTGGACAGGAATGATAAAGAGATTTCTATACTTTTATATGCTGTGAAAATTGTATACAAAGAAATACATTAGTTAGGTAATGAAGTAAGGCATTTGAAAGTTACAAGTGCCAGAATTAGGTTAAATAGGTATCTTTATTTTATTCCCATGTATCTCTGTCAAACATATTGAATAAAAAATGGTGTCCTGGGGGAGTGAATTATGTGATAATATAATTGTAGACTGTACTCGCAAGAGGGAAAATTAAAATTATGTTGACAACCTTAATTCTGGCATTCCCTAATGTTTGAGTCCTTGATTTTTCACCCAGAGTAGCATTATATTAACTGTGTTTCTGTGTGGTTTTAATGGCTGTAAAAGCATAAAATACTGATACACCAGCCACCTATAATGTATTGTCAGCACAGCTTGAACCCTGAAATGTCAGCAGGGGAGACGTGCCAAATGTCACTTGAGTTACAGGAGAAATGCGATGTTCTCCTGGGCTAGCAGGAGAAAACAGTTCTTTGGCTGTGGTGGATAGAAACCCGTGCTATGAAGCCCCTGTCTTTCTGTATCTTGTTTCCTTTCTTCCTCCTTTTTTTTTATTATTTTGGTCTCCATCAAAATAGAGAAGACTTTTTTTCTATTGCTGT
>VZTL01034949.1:40818-120182 GCA_013400535.1 Scopus umbretta | reverse complement strand
CTTTGGCCTTTTGGTTGTATTTAATACAGATATGCACATCTGTATGGAATAGTCATCTTAATCCACATTGCAGTTTTCCGTGACTACTCCGGGCATGGAGTGTAGAGAGCACTGCTGTGCCTCTGCATGGTAAGGCTTGAGATGGCCGATACGGGGCAGCCCTGAGCAAGCACTACAGAGATCAGGTTAGGCTTGGGTTGAGATAGTCCAGAGTGAATGGTCTACAGGATTAAAAATAACCAGCTAATAAGGGTGCTCTGTAATTATCCAGTGTACGTATTTAATTTACTATCTTCAGCTATAGCCTTTTCCAAGATAGACAAAATTTCTACTGGAAGGAACTATGCCAATTTTTAATAGAAGAAAGGCGGTCCTTTTGAAATAAAGGTGTGTGTCATGGTTGTAGCATTATCTAGGCTTCTAAAAATGTATGTATGAGAGAAACCAACTATAAATGCAAGTATATAATCACCCTGTTAATTTACTTTCAGCTAATTTCACTTCCCATAAGTCACATACATACTTACACAAATGGCAATTTTCATTCATTTCTGTGCCAATATTTAAAAGCAGAACATTACAGTGCAATCTCATTACTACAGCTTTATTGATTTATAAAATCACACTTTATTACACTAATCCATACATTAGAAAGAATAAAATTGTGCATAGTTACAGCTAAGGTCTTCTCACCAAGGAGGTACATAGTTTGCTTTCTCATCAGTAGTTCACAATTTAAATTAGCGGATGTCATGCTGTTGGACTCCATGAACACAGGATTAATGGAAAACTCATTAGTTCATGAAGTTTAATCTTCTTGGTGGGTGTCCCGCCTTGTGGGAAATGAGAGAGATTCGGCTGCAGGTGTCTGGTGAGGTAGCAGCAATCACTCAAAGAGAGGGATCCAGAAGGAGAACTGCTGCTATTGCAAACCCAAGAACATTTATTATTTATGTTTTATTTGATGCCACAATACTCCTTCTTTCCTTAGGAGAAAACAAATGAGTCCTCTGAAGGACACATGAAGAGGTTGTAACTGCATTAGCAACTGCCACACTGCAGTGGTACCATCGGTGGTACTTTCCCAGGTCAGGGAGGTGCTGCTGTATTTGAATATTTGGCATAGATCCTTAATCAGGTCTTTTTTAAGTGGTTTTCTTGGGGAGTGTGGCAGGTTTGTACCCTTGCTTCTAGTCATCAGGTAATCAACAGTTTCTTTTAAACAGATACCACAGTCGAGAGTGAACCCCCTCATGCTGAAATGGCTTTGTGTAGGCATGGCATGGTGTTTCGCAACACATACAAATGAGCTTGCAAAGCCCCAACACAGCAGCAAGTTATTTTTGTGCCTTTTAATCTGTTAGACCCTGATTCTGATCCGTAGGGTTTCCTAAATCCCATTGATTTCTCTAGAATTAGGCTCCTGAAGTCCTTTGAGAGCCTGGGTCTGGCTGATCTTGTGCTATAAAATGGAAACAAACCCACTTTCTCTACGTCAAAACGCTATAAGGATAAATGTGTTGAAGATTATCAGTGTTCTTATTTGGTGGCAGTGAAGGCCATAGGAATACCAAAAATAGATTTAAAAGGGACAAAAATAACTTGCTGCCTGGAGGGTATACACACTCCGAGCGGTTGTTGTGCGGCTTGGCGGAGTCGTTTCTCCAGGGAGGCTCCAGGCAGCCAGCACTTCTTTGAGAGAAAGGGCCGGAGAGATGCAGCTGGATATGGTGCCTCAGAAAGGGGGAGCAGCTTTTATGTGCGTGGAGGGCTGACCTGCCATTGCTCGTGTGCATGGCCGGCACAGTCCTTTGAGTAAGGGGAGATCCTCACAAGCTGCTGCAGTGGGAACCAGCTTTGGCCGCTTAGTGGTGCTGGAAAAGTTGGTGAGAGCAGAAGGAGATACTGAGCTCTTCCTACAAATCCCTTCCATCTCCCCCTATAGAAGAAAAATGACTTTAGACCACAGCCACGAAATGCATTTCTCCCCAAAATGTGTCTGTAGAAAGAAAGGTTTGTCTCAGTCAGCTGTTTTCTGGATTTAATCAATCATTCCTGCAGACCACAGTGACAGAAATTTGCTTTTAGTACTGCAGTTATCTGTGTGGCCAGGAAGAGTCAATCAGCACCTGTTCCTGCGCATGCATCATTAACAGAGCTGTGAATTAATTTCTAGTGACAGACCACATTCTCCTTTGGACTGAATTTCTACTCTGCCACCAAGACATTTTGAACGTTTGTCATGTTCTTGTGGCTTATAGGTATCAAGTCACTACCTAGAGAAGGGACAGACAACACTTAAAATCCCAGAATAAGCTTCCTGAATTTCAAGTTTCAGGAGAAAATTGTATTTATAAGTCGAGCAGGTTTGGTTTGTAACAGACTAGACCTCTCTGAAACTTCTGTGTCTCTATGTAGTTACAACTATAAATTACCCCTTACTCCCTACCACAGTTAAGTGGGGACGCACATGTGTATAACAGATAGCATAACAGTGTCCAAATACAATTCCTCCTACTGCTGTTGGAAAAAAACAAACAGTCAGTGGTCTTAGTTTGGATAACCCCAGAAGTCAGTAGGATGAAGTAGTTCTGTGTATGATGTTTTCTTACAGGTAGGTTACACTTTGTTTTTTGTTAGTGTAGATAAGGCTATTTCTAATACTGTGCTGCAGATAAGTTCTGCCTTAAGCTTGGTTGCTAATCAGGTTGCCTCTTCTGGAGACAGACTAGGTTGTCTCTGTCTTTTCCCTTCTCTGCTTGCCATTAGCAGATCTGTGGGTTTGTCCTGCCTTCCAGTTATCTGGCAGCATAGGTGACAGATGCGGGAGAGCCAAAGCAGGCTCTCCAAATTATCCTGTGACATGAGGGAAGAAGGTGACCTCTAAACACTGTGCAGAGGGAAGAGGGGCTGTTTTCCTAATATGTTTCATCCTTGGCAGCTGAAGATTTTTTTCAGTGTAGGTGATGAGAGCAGTCTCTTCTTGCTGAATGAAGAAAAATACCGGTCTTTGAGAGCAATGGCAAGAACAGGATCCTTCCTTCTAACCTGCCTGCAAACAGCCTCTCAGCAAACCCCCGCAGCAGAGCCTGGCATTGCAGCTTCATGAAGCAGTAGCATCCCTGTACGCTTCACGTTAAAACCTTATTTACTACAGTTCCATTCACCTGTGGTAACCACCGGTGACTTGAGTTTGTATAAAATATGGTTGTAGCAACTATATCATTGCTCTGAGTGTGCAACTCCCACATTATCTGTCATTTTAAGAGAAGCTGGTCAGTGGAGATGAGAAGCAAATGACTTGTGGTTTCCTCAGCTATATTTTGGTGGCTCACCAGATTATCATTGCCAGCTGGTGGAATTGGATAAGGGGTTTACAGAAGTCATTGCTTAGCAAATGGACGACCTAGGTGTTCTGCACTTGAGAAGTCAACTTCTAAATGGCTTGCTAGGGGCTGTTTTGGTGCATGGCAATGGAATGACTGCTCAAGAACTGTTTTTGTTTTAACAAGAAAGTAATTGAAGTGACTACAGCCCCTTTGAAGTCTTTACAATAAGCAAAGATTCTGATTAATTTAGCAGCAGGGCATCAGTGGCTATTAACAGCTTAACGTGAGGCCCTGGTAGTTTGATAAGGAGCTAAACAGCCCCTGAATTACATATTAACAATCTGGCCATACTATGATCGAGGCTCATGTTGGGTAATTGTCAGCATGGTTGACAGGCTGCACAACAGCAGCAGCTATTTGTGTTTTAAATAGGCACTTAAATTATTCAGAATAATAGTTGATAGTCATCAGTACATCTGAGCCACAGTCCAGTTAGTCTAGGCATGGATGACAAGCTTTAATTTAGTTAACTAAGTACAGCACTGGCCTCTGCGTGGGAAACTCACCTATGTCTGTAAGCAATTTCTCAGAGGGGGTCTCGAGCCCATGATGAGATCCCTCTTCTGTGGCCCAAGCATTATTGGTACGTGAATAAACTAGGCTGCAGCTAGCTTGGGTGTGATAACCAAACCAACAGCCAGCAAACATTTCACCTAGCATCTGAGCCACCCATGTTATATGTAGTTTCACCTCCCCGGACCAAGAGAGAAGGCAAAACATGCAATGCTAAAAAGTAACTTTATTTTTATTCATTTATTTTTGTAAGTCTACTGTGGTTGCAGAAGATTTTAGCAAGTCCTCTGTGAATTTAATGTCTCTAAGTAGTTTTATATGTTGTGGGACATTACAACCAAATAAGAGTGAAAGTTTATGAACCATTAAATGTGTAGAAGTAGTTGGTAACCACTTGGTTGCTCCTCCAGTTCCTTGCTGTTGTAGCATTAGCAATTCTGGGCTAGTCACACAGGGGGACATAGCTCAAATTAATTAGCTAAATTGCTACCTAATGGCAATAAGATTTGATGCCACTTAATATTTCAGTGCAAACATGGCAGGCAGGTTACGTATTTAAATACGATTGGCTCGCCTTTTCTAGTGGAGTATCTTAACTCCTCTTTGGGCCTTCTGCAGCGCTCACTGAGCTCAATTAATTTGGCCATTAGCAGTGGTCTGATCTGCTGTTAGCGCTGATAAAATGTGCAGTCATCTCCATAGCCCTCTTCTTCAGTGACGACCATCCTGTGGCAAGGATGCTGAAATGCAGTTTAAAGGGGGAGGGAGGGAGGGAGGACACACACACTGTGCTTTGTACATAATTAAGTCACATTAATGATGGGAGACTTAATTACAATTTGGAGTTTATCAGCAGAAAGCTCCCGCAGTAGCTTGCAGCCCGCGATGGTGTCAGGCTGCGCGCACACATGCTGCACGGTAGTCGAGCGGTTGTTTCAGGCCGTGGAAGGGCTCAGGGTGGAAGGTGCGGATTATTATTAGCGTCCTGTGCCTGAGAAAAGTCATCTAGTTTGCTTACGCGCCTCTTGGTTTTCTTTTCTTTCCCCCTTTCATTCTGCCCGCCCTCTCCCCCCACCCCGCTTGTGAAGCAACCCTTCTGGCTTTGTTGTAAGTGTGGTTTGTAATCATTGTACACATCCCAGATGGTTCATGAAAACTCTTTGAAATGCCATCTGCCAGGCGTGTGTCCAGCCGGCAGCCTGTCATTCTGCTACAAGAAAAACGGAGGCGGGTTTTCCCTTCCCCCTGCCTCTCTGAATCGCATTCAGTAACACTTGCTCAGATGTGAAGCAGGATAACAGCCCGAGCATCTGCAAGCAATCTCTGCTCTAGACAGCAACGTGGAAAGTTGTTGCGTTTTTCGCCTTCGCCCAGATAAGATACCCTAACCAGCGTACTTTTTATTTTCCCTCTGTTGCTGGAGACCGACGCGAGGTGACAAATGTTATCTCTGTGATGTAATGTTTTTCTTTTACGTGGCGACTTGGCGTTTCTAATGCAGTCAGCATGTGTTGCAGGCAGTCGCGCTGATAGCAAGCACATCTGCGATTTTTCGACTTGAACATATTCAGGAAATTAAGAACACTGAGATGAAACAAATAGATCCATTAAAATGGCTCAGAGGAATTATGGCAGAGATATAATTGTCATGTCAAATAGGCAGCCAGCACTAGTAAACTGCTGACTGCAATTTCACTGCTATAAAAATTCAGATGAAAAAAAAAAAAGATTAATAAATGCTCTCTGTGGGAAGATATAGATAAAGAAAAGAAGGCCACTTTAAAAGATAAAGTAAAATGAATCCTGAAGTTCCCTGATCTTTGTGTCTCATGAATGTGTGTTGCCAGTTACCGGGAAGAAGTATGTCCCAATCTTTGTTGTTCGGGTCGCACGCCGCGTGGCTCAGGGTGACGTTTGACTGATGCATTGGATGAGGAGCACTACAGGGTCTAATTCTCACTTCTGTTGTGCTCCAGGCGTGGGACAGCTCCAGCGCATCCTTGGGCATACTTGTTGCTGAAGTTTTTCGTTCTTCCGCCTTACCTCTTGTGGGCCTGGTGTAGGGGAACCCGGCAGGGGTCAAGAGCCACGATGCCCTGGTGAGGGTCCTCACAGCCTGAACATCCACAGCGGTGTTGGTGCTCAGGGAGGAGGTGCTGCATCCAAGCTGTGCCCCTTTGTCCTGCATGCTCCTAGCATGCCAGGGAGGGACGTGCGTGAGCATTGCCCACTCAGCCTCGCTGCCTGCCTTTAGATGGAAACGCAGGCACTTGGGCAGAGAGGGGCATGCGGTTTTTCTGGAACTGCAGTTCCAGTTTTTCTCTGGTCTAGATCTGTGAAAGATATCTGTCCTCTCTTACAAACCATTTGTAAGGATTCAAGAATACAAAGAGTGCCAAATAGTATCTTTTCAAATACGAAAGAGTAATTCTGCTAGTAGGGTGGAGATATCCATCATCATTTCTATCTCCTTTTTTGCTTTTCCTCCTCCTGCCTTCACCCATTCACACAGCTTCAAGAGAAGCAATGATAGAAAAAACACAGGAATTTATAGACTATCTGAAGGCTGATGGTAAATAATAAAAAAAGAGAGAATGTTTCTATTTTGAAAGAAGAAATGGAGAATGTTAGAGAAAGTGGATGTCTATCAAGGAAATTAATCTAGTGATAGTTTTTCAAGGGTGTCACTCTGTCAAGACTGACCTCTTGAACAGTCTCTCAGATGAATAAGGCATAAGCAGACTTTCCGCTTCCCTGGCACTTAAGGAAAACATTTGCCAGATGCAGGCATGGTAAATTTATGCTCTTTCAACTTCTGAGAGCTGGAATCTTCCCAATTAGTTTCCAGAAGCTTAGCTTCTTTATACTTTCTTCAGTCCTTTTATAGAGGGTTTAAGAAATTGTGTGCACTGAGAAGGCAGTGCCCAGGGGCCAGAAGAGTCCCACAGAAGTGAGAAATCATGCTTCATTAAATGTTAGGTATGGTTTCCACATCTCTGAAGCTATTCCCAAGCTAGCAGATTGGTTGTGGCCACAGCACTCAGACACCTCCAACTCTCTAACACTGTTCTTTCTTCTAAAGTTCAGTTTCCTGTACCATCTGTAAATCTGGCATTTTATTTAATCTCAGATGTACAGAATCCAGCCATCTCCTAGCCTCTGGAGTCATGGAAAATAAAGGGTATTGAACAGAAATTGATCTTAATCAATTAAGCTGTGCTCAGTGACCTAAAATGCAGTGGCCCAAGCCATCTTAGCAGAAAGTCATGAAATGACTCATCTAACACTATGCTTCAAAGGGCTGTAAATTGGTCAGAAGGGAGAAGAGTTTCAGAGCTGGCAGAGTAGCAGTGATCAGAGCCCTGTTCTCCATGGGTACTATGTAAATTGTCGAGTGCTAGAGAGGGATTCAGAGTGAATTATTACTCAAAAGAAAAAGTATTTCCTGAACGGAAATGATCTTACAGCTGAACTTCTGTGAGAAGAGTTTGCAGGTTGTCTCTTTAGTGAGCATGTGTGAACGGTGCATCAAAACTGCCTCATGGTACTTTTTAATGCTGAATAAAAAATAATAGCATAAAAGATTAAGAAGAAATAAGGGAGCAAAGATCTTTATGATGTGAAAGAATATTTGGTGAGATAAAGTGATGAAGAAATAATGGAAGCTAGAAAGAAGTTGCCTTATCTGAGAATACAGATTGCAATTTTATTGAAGTATGAGAGACTGTGCTAATGGCAGGAAGGTAATTGCTGGCATATTCCCAGATACCAAACTCTTCCAGCTGTATTTTTGCATGTAATATGGGAGATTTCTTTGCCAGCGAGTCTTTCTGGGAATATCAAAAACGTTGTTGGGTGGAACAACTAGTACCGCCAGCTCAACCTGTGATCTATGTCTTGTCTTGTTTTTATGTGGACTCCTAACTTCTAGCTGAACCCTTGACACTGCTCTCTGCGTAGCTCACCAAATTGCATTTTACAGATAATGTTGGATCTTTATGATCATTTTTTGTTGTCTCTTTTAACTCTTGATAAGAAAACAACTATATTAATATGCTTATTTTTCCTTTCAGGCACAACCCGCCCTCCAAGAGAAGGAGAAGTGCCTGGTGTGGACTATAACTTTCTGACTGTAGAAGAGTTTCTGGAGTTGGAGCGAAGTGGGACCCTTCTGGAAGTAGGAACTTACGAAGGTATGGAGCCACAAGCAGTGAAAAGCACTTCAAATACCCGTGGTTGGACACCAGACTTGCAACACCCTCGTTTGTGTTAACTAGCTTGAATTAGGACCTCACTTTCCATCTTAATGCTCTACTTCCTTTTTCTTTGTGTACCATGAGAGAGGGAATTCCGACAACCCTGTGCTTTTGTCTTTTCCCTTCAAGTTAACTACCTCAAAAGATTAACATCAGTTGGCCAGGAAAATTCAATATGAAATCCAGTAACAAAACACTGAGGAAAAAGAGTGTGGCAGTGAATGAAAATGCATCTTTTCTTTGTCCCCACTATAGCCCACCTCCTTGCTCACTTTTTCTCCCCTCCTGCTGTCTCCCTTTCCCTTCACCTTCCCTAAGTGTATACATCCTTCATCACCCAATTGTGTCTCACTATGCAGCTACATGATGCACTGCTTTTGGCCTTTTATTTTGGTATTTATTCTTGGATAATTACTTCTAACTTGGGTCATTGTGTTGATCCTTTTTACAGCAGGGCTTTACAAACAGCAGCACTGAGACAGCCAAGGGGCACTGAAATGTCACTAGTGTGAGAGCAGGGAAAAAGATAGCTCTGACTACCAAGAAAATGCAAGGCAAATTGGCCATATTTAGGTACATAATAGGATTTGTGTAACTAAACCTGCAATCCTTTTCTCCTTTAAATTGAAAACTCCTTTTGGGGTGTTTTTTGGTTTGTTTTTTTTTTTTTTTTTTTTTTTCTTTTTTTCTTCCTTTTTTTTCCCTTGGAGAACATCCAAATGTGCCTCTTGAGAAGGCAATGAAAAGAAATAGTTACAGGTTTGAAAGTCCTTCCAGTGTACTTCAGCTCATTCACGTCATATTTCCATTTGCAAGAAGTTAAACGGGTCTTGTCGTAATTGCGAGAAGTTGAGAGCGCCTTATTCTTGCAACCGTTAATAAGTAACATGAAATACATTTAAAAATATGAACTATCAAATAGCTGATAGTCTTTGAAAAGTAGTCATCAAATATGAATAAAAAAGATTGTGACATGGTTTTGGTTTTCAAGCTCTGAAAAAAAGTCCTGAAACACTGTTTAGTCTAGTTCTTTAAAAACTCCCTGTAAGGTCACCTTTAAACCTTGCACTTATTCCCAACTGCAGACAATTGCAGTGTCAAACCTGGTTTGCATGAGGATGCTAAATGTATAACTTGATTTCACTCTTCCACCTCTAACTGGAGCTGATTAGGTCCATCAGCACCAATGCTAACGTTCCAGCAGCAGCACTTCTCCAAAATGAGCTTTTTCCCCTCCATGTTTCTAATTATAACACTAAATTAGTTTTCTTTGTCATGGTGCTCGAAATAGATCAGCTGAACTGCCTCGCCATTACCTTCTGATCGTATTTGTTCTGGTGACCTTTCCACTTGGAAAGACAAAATGGGTAACTGTCTGTAATCTGGCTCCTGGGACTTGCTGGGAATTAGTTTTCAGGAAATGCTGTACCCATCTGGGACAGTTATAACATGGTAGTTTCATTGCTTATGTGATTACATGCAGTAGCAGCTAAAGTGTTTAGATTTCATGGGTTGCTCTTTTGAGTTGCTGAAGATGAGGTTGACTTCTCATAAGTCTAATGCGTATTTCATTTCGGTGGGTGATAGAAGTGTCTGAACTTTAAAGGAATAATTTGTCAGAAGTGCTGAGAAGCCTCTTTCCCAGTTGACATCAGTGATGCTGGTTCATAGTGGTTCTGGAAAGCTGGCCCATGGAAGGAAAAATCAATAAGAATAAAGCAAATAATGATGATGCGTGTGCGCACATATGCATCAAGACACATTAGTATTTGATTGTATTGTGAAATAAATAAAGTTCATTTTTCACTTACAGCTTCAAGAAATGATTTTGCGGCCTTCTGAGATTTCTTTAATGGCTTTGTTGTACTTTTTTTGGAAATCTTATTTTACAGCTGTATTGATCAAGACAGTGTTGATCTTGATTAGATCTTGGAAGATGGTGTGATTCAGACTCAATGCTGCAATCACCAGCAATTTTGTCTATAAAAAACCCCAATACGCCAAAAAACCCAGACCACAAAGTAAGTTAGACTTCTAATGTCCAAGTCTTTGTTATTTCCCAGCTTTATAGTCTTAGATTACTTTAATTATCATTTGTTTTATGCTGCTTTTTGTTGCTTTTTTTTTTTTTTTTCCCCTAAATGTGCCATCATGAAGTTGATTGTATTTTTGACCCTGCAAGTGATGGCTTATTCTAAACCAGAGGGATGGAACCCAACAAAAGGAAATTATCTTCTATTTCTCTCTGGAGAGCAATAAAATAATACCTTTAATGCATGGCTTTTATTATTAATAATGCTACCTATTGTATTGGGTAGGAATCAAACAATTGCAAAGATAGGGTTGCTTTTTATTACAATGTAATGAGGTGATTCAGAGATAAAGGAAGGGGAATGCTATGAAATGGAGAGTAGTGATGATGAATGGGGAAGTTTTCATGTGCCTGGCAGCCACAAGCTCATGTGGCTCCAGCAGGATGGTGGTTTGGGGTCAGGGTGGTCCCAAGTTCCATTCTGGCCCTTGATTTCTAAGCATCTGCATGTGGTTGGGGGTGAGATGGAGGTATGCTCTGCATTTCTGACCCAAATAATCAAGATAAAAGTTTTGGCATTACGGGATGGCATTTGTTTGCCTCTTGAAGGCATAAAGCCACCCAGATACTGGCACTGTCCTTGGGAAAAACCTTGCAGGAGAGGATGTACCACAAGCATTTGTTTAGTAACAGTTACTGAAAAGAACTTCTGGGAAGAAAGATTAGAAAACAAGGAGCCGTCAGAAGAGGTGTAATACACAGGATATTGATGCTGATATGGATACTATTGATTTGGAAAGAAGAAAGAACAAGAAGAGGAGAACAGTTGGAAACCACAAGAGAGTAGGAGAGCGCATCAGGTTTTGAAAGAACAACCCAGGTTTTGAAAGTGCTCTATTTGCAAAGGGTGAAACTGCAAGTTGAATAGGACAAAAAAGGTGTTCCCTACCTACTGGGCTGCATAATGTCATTATTATTTCTTCTGGTGTACTGCAAATAGGTTCCTCTGGGCAGTTTTTGATTCTCATCCCAGTGGATGCAGAGCAGGCATGGCAGCTGCTTTTCTGGTCACCTGTCACCTCCACAGTGTATTCTGCACCCGAAGTGCTCCAAAAATCCTCATCAGGTGGGAGGGGACGTTCACGGGCCTTAATTCCTGAGGTTTTCTGTTCCAGTTTTAACATGCTGATTTTTAATCATAATGCCTAGAAACTTCTTTTATGCCCTAATGAAAGCTACATGTTGATTCCGTGAATCCAGGCTCTGGAGCTGAAATCCTGGAAGACCTGCTCAAAGCTGTGATGCTGCACCAGTATCGGTGATTTTTGCACCACGTGCTTGCTGGTAAAGCTGTGTGCAACACGCTCAGGCAAGTTAGTAGTTCTCATTGACAATACACATTAGGAGAGAAAACGTTTTAGACTGCACATTGTCTAGGCCTTCTGGTGGTCAGGAAGCCATGAACTTTGTAATCTCAGGCATTTATTGACTGATCCTTCAGGGCATAAAATCCTGACGGATGCGTGGAGGATATTGTGTAGGTTGCTAATTATTTAGCAATTCTGCATTTGAATTGCGGGCTGTCACAGGGACCCCAAGGGAGGACTGCTTTGAGCAGAACCACAGCTTCTAGATTTTATTCCCGTTTCTTCCCCAGCTGCTGAGTGGCCCTGGGCAGATCAGGTAGCTGCTCT
Source organism: Scopus umbretta (assembly GCA_013400535.1). NCBI lineage: Eukaryota > Metazoa > Chordata > Aves > Pelecaniformes > Scopidae > Scopus > Scopus umbretta. The sequence continues at coordinate 108,298 of VZTL01034949.1, read as the reverse complement.
ATACTTCAGGTTACTGGCCTGGAGATTATTAAAACAACGCTTACTTCTCTCTTCATTAATATTTCAGCAGATATCCTGTGCCTGCAGTTATCTCCTATTACAAAAACGGGTGGAAGCAACGGTATTTCCGAGGGCTGTGCTGAATGCAGCAGCGGCGATGGGCGCTGTGCAGAGACGCGCAGGGATATTAGTATGGTGGCTGAATTTTGAATGGGGATGGCTGTGTCACCAGGGTCTGGCGAGGCTGTGTTAATGAATGCCTGCCCAGCACTTAGTGATCCTCAAAAGAAAAAGTGCTGCACTTTGTAACATGTGAAGGGTTATTACATTATAGCATATTATTGTCAAGGCATCATCTTTCATTCTCAGGACAAGTGTTATGTGATTGCCAAGAGAAGTAATAAGTAATCTGCATTAGTCTCATGACTAAGATGTAATGGGGTGACTTGCTAACATTTTTAAAGTGTATGAAACTAGCTACTGTAGACAGGGTCTCTGGTTGTGGTACTTAATGAGTGTAATAAATTACCTTAACAGTGCAGTTAGGATTTCAGCTGAAGTAGAGAGGTGTATTCAGCAACATGCTTCAAATCAAGACGCCTTTCGCCTAATTTATGTGATGTGCTAGCTCTCCTTGGGTTTCTCTGCAGCAGCCCCACTCCCCCAGCTGCTTTAGGAAAACGGCTGGATTTTCCTTGCTGCTCTTCTGGTGTCTTCACAGCCTGTGGGTCTCGCCAGCGTGGTACAACCTTGAAACGCGAGCTGTGTCTGTGGCATGCAAAACGTGACAGGAAGATCGGGCGAGTAAGGGTGGCAGATGCCGGGGATGCCCATGCAGCGGAACAACATGTTCCGCTTAATAAGATAAGATCCGCTTATTAATGTCTCCATACTACAGATTGACTCAATAAATCATAATGGCTCCTTTAGCACCGTTATAATATATCATGTCGAATATCCAGTTCTTAACATCTGTGCACTGCAGAAAGATTCCTGTTCTATCTTTGGCTTTTATACTTTGCTTTCTTTTTTAAATTTGTTTTTTAAACAACTAGTAAGAAAAAAGGCAACACGTTCTTGTGTGTGTGCATGACTATCAGTGTTAGGCTTGAGTGCTGCTGTGCTGAAGTGTCATCTGATAACAATGGCTCATTCTACAAGCAGCTAAAGTTGTAGCTGAGTAACTGTCTCTGAAAGTAAATATTCTGATCTGATCTGAGAGGGTTTTAGAGTGGTTTTGGATTTCCTGTGGCACTCCTGATTGGCTTCTCTCTGTGCATTTTCAATAGGAAGTTTTCCAACGTGAGCTCTGTCTGAAATTGTTTATTAGCAGTCCTGCTTTTCACTGTTTCTTGATGCATCTTAGAACGCAAACCTCAGGGGCAGAGGTTGGTCCCAAACACCTCTGGCAAAAAAGGATATGGCGAGTTGGTTGTGTTTTTCCTAAGCTAGATTCCAGGTTATTTTAAGGCATTATCTACTTTCTAACCACAGTCTGACGCGTCAAAGGCTGTTCACATAGTCCTTTGATAGGTGGCAGCCAGGCACATTTCAGCGTTGTTGCTTGGTACTGGATGTGCCCACGACTGTCCCTAGAATGGGCTACTGCTCGCTGATGTTGTCCAGCTCCCTTTGCAGCTGGGCAGCCCTTCTGCGCCTGGAGGCAGCCCAGCCTCCACAAGCCATGGCATTTCCCTTCCACCTCCGAGCTCGCCCCACGCTGCGAGCTGCGATACACACGCCACTGCCTTCCAGAGAGGCAAGGTGTTAATGGGACACATCCTCCTGGTGGGAGTGTGTGTGTATATATGTGTGTGTGTATATCTCAGTATTTGCAAGAAGAGTTGCATATTGCTGCGGTTTAACATTGCATTTTCTTGATTCCTACAGCTTTATGCTAGGTAGGGTGTGTTCCAGCTGCTTCTCCTGCATTCTCTGTATATACCATGCACAAGCACATGCTTGTTTGTTCCCTGTGGTTTTTTGTTTTTCTTTTTAACCTGTTTGCATGTGGATATAACAGTTGCTCTAATATAACTGAGTTTAGGAAGCACCCTGAGCTTCCACGATCTCATGCCCTGTGCTACCAAGATCTTACTGCTTATGTGTTACTTTAAGTATCTTTGCTTTCTTTTGGCTTGTTAGAAATTTTCCGTGCATAAAACGTGCTTGGACACAGCTGTACATGAGTGTTAACAATAGCATGTGGCAATACCTAGTGATATCTCAACATGGGAAAAATCAGAATAAATGAGACTGATTTGATCTGTAGGTGACTTTCTGCTCTGCTGTCATTGCCTAGAAGGACAATAATGGGAGTATATGTTAAATTTGAGACATAAATTGAAATGTGCATATTCTAACATTTTGACTAATTTAACAAGAAACCCAGACTGATCTTTCAGTTAACCTCACCATTAACAGCTGCAAAGATTGACAGAGAACCTACTATTTAAAGCAAATTGGATTTGCATATATTGCAGGTTAATTTCTCTGAGATCTCTTTCCTTGCCTATGTTTTCTTCCGATCCAGATGCTGTATCTGCAGCCGCCTCCCGGTTGCCTGGATACTCTGAATTTCCTCAAGGCAATTGTTAATCAATGTGCAGTTGCAGCTAGGTGAATCCCACAGACAGCAGCCAGATCTGTCATCTAAATGTAGAAATCTGTAGCAGAATGTGATCTGGGAAGAGAACAGACAAAACACTGTAGCAGGAGCTCTCTGCTCCCAGGAGTCAATTCATCCTGTGCTAATCAGACACAAGCACTCTTGCTGGATTAGATGAGCAGAGGCTCTTCTGCTAAAATTAAGGGTCAATTGTTGTACAATGCAGAGAAGAGGAGCTGCATCTCAGTAAAGAAAACAATTACATTAATAATTACATTTAAAGTCTTCGTGTCAAGGCCTTGCTTAATTTTGCCGCTTATCTCCAAGTCTCTTTCCCAAAATACCCATTTGCATCAATAGAGCAAGCTACGAGCTGCTTTTTAAAACATGAGCTGTTAATGGAGTCCTTGTTAACACAGAGTGGTAGCTTTGAAGATCAGATGCACTTCTTGTGGATGCAGGGTCCTCTGTGCTACACAGAGGCTTTTGAGTTTCTTAGTTTTTTTTATAATTGCAAAATCATGCCTCACAGTAGGCGTCAGTAAATTCAGAACTGCGAGAACTCTGCTCAGTACTTTCCTGAGAGACAAATGTACTCCCAGTCCCAAGCCTAATCTCTTCACACCAGAAAAGCAAGACAAATTCTCCTCCCCCCCAAAAAAGATAATAGCTACAGCAAAACCAACACCTACAGATCAAAGTAACTGAAATACATGGTTTGGGATCACATCCTTCAGTTGGCGTTATACCATTGGGATTAATGCTCAAGCTCGCGCTTGACCTTGCACGCGGCTCCTCTGCATTTTCACCTCTCCGTGTCGGCTCCGCTGCCTTGTCCCCTCCTCAGCAGCCTCGGTGGTCTCCTCTTCCCTCTCTGCAGGGTGAAATGCCTACTTTCATATCTGTTCTGCTTTAGACCCTTTTAGATTGCATCTCTGTTCTTGTGCATTTCTACCCATTCCAGAAAGAGCATCTTGGGTGGATGGAGGCCTTTCAACTCGAATTGAATTGAATGGTGATTGACAGAAGTTTTTATGGTTTAGATTCATAGTTATTTTACTTAAGGGTAGCTAATTGGTGTATTTTTTTGAATTACATTTCAAATTCCAGGTCACCTAAAAACTTACGGTCATCTGTGAATTTACTGCCCATCAGGGCAATATTTAGTAAGAATGTTTTGTTATTTTGAAACGGAAGAAAAATTTTCCATTAGCACTAGATTTCTAAAGTGTAAAAAGAAAATTCTTTTTGCTGACAGCATTGCTTTAATTCGTAAGCTGCAGGACAGCGTAGAAGCTGCTGTAGATTGCTTTCATTGATTATGATCACTGCTTGAATTGGCAGAGGAAGAAGTGTTATGATGATGAGAACTTGTCTTATTGTTGTGATTAGCTGTTACCAAAGTCTAATTACGGTGCATGTTGCTAGAATGTGTAAGCTGCTGACACTTAGAGATAAGGAGATGAAAAGAAATCAGCTCATTCCAAATAGCTATTCTGTTGTGGGGGTTTTTTTCATTATTATTGTTATTTTTGTGCGCTCTCCTGAGTGGTGCTTTAGAGTGCATGGATTAAGTCACGGTTTTGGCTGTAAAAGCTGCCATTGAACTTCAGTTGTGGTTAAATAAGCTTTAAGCATGGAGGGACTGAATAAAATAAGGGTTAGTGAAAGGTGATGACAAGGAATTCAGTTAATGGCATGTGCATCTGCTGAGTGAACGCATTGTTATTAGTTATTAATTTGGTTGCTGTAGGCAGGATCCAAAAGTGATTGAGAAGAGGGTAAAGCTGAGGAGCCTGGTTTCCGTAGGAATCAGACATTGGAAAGTGCCGTTTCTTTCATGCTGGCTGCTTCAAAACTGGCATTTCCACAGAAAAGCAGAGTTTTTCTCACTGTCTTCATCAAGAAATCTCCTTCGTCTAGGAGATGGGCTGCTCTTTTCCAGCTTTGAGACACCATACTCGGGACACAGTCCTTAGTAGTTTTGCAGAGCTGCACTTGGGCCGTTGGGGGAGCTCGGCACCCCGGGGAGTCCTGCCGTAACTACTGTGCTGCCTTTAGAAAATGTTTTGGGATCCTCTGGGATGACAGATGCTTGTGTATGCACATGTAACGTGCTGTTAATAATTAGGGCTGATTGGATATTCAGTACAAATTACACTGGCTATGAAGTTAGCCCCTTCTTTAGGCTCACAAGTGGCTCACAAAACACTATTAAAGCATATTTTTAAATGTATGTGTTTTCATAAACATTGACAGATTTAATTTGAACAAATAATGTCGAGTCTGAGTGTTTTAAAACTCTTGCGGGGCTGTTCACTGTCAGTTGTTAATGGTGCACGTTTGGATTTCTGAGTCACAGGGTAAATATTTTCTCTTTCTAATTTCTAGGATTAAACATGACTTTTGATGATAATTTTAAGTGCCAGTCCTTCCTAATGGTGTGTCTGCCCCCACGTGCCACATCTTCAAAAAGAACTGCTTAGAGAAGAGAAATAGGTCTGACTGCATCCCGCAAACGTGAGGAAAAGAGAGTATTTCTGTTTTCTCTCATTCCCCATGTCGCCTGGAAGCTGGGTTGGAGCTTTCTTTTGCAGTTTTTCATCATGAGCTGGGTTGTTTCCCAAACCTATATGTCCTTGTATGAATCTAAAGGAAGAGCTGTGATTTTTTGGAATATTAGCTCAGGCTGAATCTGCCTCCTGTGGAGAAAAAAGAAAAGTTCAGCCCCAATGGCTGCATTTCCCATATTCTGCAACACAAAATTCACACATGCAGAGCCATGCTCATTTTCAAATTCATATTTGCTCTTTGTATGTGTTCATATATACTTGCAGGGGTCCTCTAAGACAGCACGCTGTGTTGGTAGAAAAGAAATATTCACTAACAGTAGTACCAACAACCATGGTTGGTTTGAAAAGTGACTAATGATTTCAGTGTAAGCAAATCTGAAATACTTTAGAGAAGCCTGTTTTTCTGCTGAGGAACAGCTCTCCGTGGACTGTTAGCAACTCCAGCCTTGCTTGTTGCTAGAGGAACTGAAAAGGAACTAAACGCAAAGATACAATCATATATTTCTCTGTAATTGGAGGAGGGATGGTAACATCTGTGCTACGTTCTTGTCCAGGAGAAATAAAAATCCACACTAGCAACATCTGTATATCCCCTTCATTTACTTCGTTGCATCCATCTCAAAAAGATTTAGCGATTTACAACAGAGCTGAAATTTTGAATTTTGCACAAAACCGGGATGTGCAGTGCCATAAATAAAAGCTGTTCTTGTGTATATGGCACACACGTGGAGCTCTCTGCTTAGCAGTTAACATCCTTAGAAACCACATGTTTTGTCTGGAGAAACAAACAAACAAACAAAACCCAAAACAACAAAACCCCGAAGTAGCAGCATTCTTTGGGAGAAATGCCAAAGAGGATAGGATGAGAGCAGGGTTGATCATCCTTTTTCTGCCCACCTACCTTTGTATTTTCCCTTTGCACTCTCTCTCCCCCATTCTTCCTCTTTTTGTATAAAATAGTCCTGCAGTATATAGAGCATAAGAATCATTTCTCTAGCAGTGACTACAACCTGCTTGAGGAGCCTCCATCCCCATTAGAGGCTCTTTCTAGAAGAAGTAATTTCCTTCTCCCTATAAATTATGCATCAACGTACATTTAAGATTCTGAAACGATGAACAGAAGATGAAAGCATTGCAGAGTGTTGTTGTTCCCATGGAGCTGAATCCACGACATTGTACACAGGCTCGAACACACCTTGTTAAGACAAACCTGCACGTGTTGCTGTCCTAGTACTCCAGCTGAAAAACTGTGGAGGTAGGAGCTCCTCCGACTTCTCCAGCCCCAGCTCTGTAAGAAAGGCTTTTTCTCCTCTTGGAAGGCAGTGAGTGGGAAAAATAGCGACGGATGTCCAAATTGGACTTCCCAGATTGAGTCTGCTAGCCTGAGCCAGGGTGATTCCCTGTCTCCCTTGCTCCCAATGATATGTTCAGAGACCTTCCAGAGTCTCAGGTTAAGATCTGTGACTGCAGGGGCACTAAACAGGAGCTGAGATAAACAACTAGTACTTCCAACCTGAAATAAAGATAGGCCGTTTTGAACCTCAAGTGTGCAATGGCTGAGCTGTATGAAATGCGTTGGGTGAGTGGAACTACCACGTACAGCGGTGGGGCAGGTCAATGCAGAGCTGCTTGGCTAACTTCAAACTCCATGTCATAGCTCAGCGTGCGAGTGATGTTGTTGGCTCTGCAATGCATGCATATGTATAAAAATAAATGGAAAAAAAAAAAATTTAGCACAGATGAGGTTTTAAAATGCCTTTGCACAATCTGCCTTTGGCATGTGGTTTCCATCTAGTGTAACAGGGGTAATAAAGGGGCATGCACACTTTCTGGGGAATGGATATTAAATATATAACGTAACTATGTACTGAAAAATTGAAAAATGCTTTCAGGTTATACATCGCCTATGGAGATAGATAACGAATGCCATCAAATGTCCATGTATATTTTAGAGAAGGATTTTGTGCTGCTGCCACAGTTGAAGCTATATGTGTGGACCCCAACGTGGGTTTATACAAAGCTTATATGGGAGAGCATCCTTCATATTTTGTCATGCCAGAGAGTACAGGGAGAATTTTTAAGTTCATCCTTGGAATCTGAAGGTGGCAAATGAAAATTAATAATAATTCTTGAAAGGGAAAACTTGGGCAGTTTTATGTAAAACTGTTGTATATCACAGATCACTGTACCAAAAGTAAAAGATGCACCTTGCAATAGGCTTGAATTCCTATAATACCCAGTGCTGCGGAAACCGATTCCAGATCTGAGATTCCTGTGGAGCGTTTTGGGGCAAGTCAAGCGCTGCTGTGGTATTTGAGGTGAAGGGAAACAGGAGCCGTGAAATACCTCTGTGCGGTTCTGGCATCAATGAACCTGCACTTACTCTGTATTTCCTCCATGGTCACTTAAAATGATAGCGGAGTATCCCAAGCACTTTGCACTGTTTGCATCACATCTGGTGATGGCTGCCAAGAGCTGTGTCTTTGCATAACTGTGGGTGCGTCTTTGTCCCTTCAAGTTTTGCTTTAAGGTCTGGTTGTTCACTTCTCCCCAAGTTGACCCAACTGCTGAGTTTCCTCTTTGAAGAAAGCAGTGCCACGTGGTACCTTTCCTTTTCTCTCCTTTGACAAAGTTTTCTTTTAGAGAGAGAATAGTTTTTGCTTTTTAAATGCAACATCCACCCTAAAAGAACCTGTGTATTAAAGCAGGCCATTGAGCCTTTCATCACTTATCTGGGTGATGGCAGTCATGAATTTTTTATTTTCTGCAGGGCTCACTCCAGATCTGCCACAGCATTGTGTGGGTGCATACATGTAAAAAGGCTACTAATTGAAATTCAGATGTAACGAGATGAAGTTTTGCTATTCACCATGACTGCCTTTTGTTTTAGCCCTTGTACACTCAGTGCACCTAAACAATGCAACCATTGCTTCTCCTTTTGGATTCAACAAGGATAACTTAAAGGGCAAGAAATATTTCCATGTCTGCTCTAGAGATGAAATATGCCCCCTCCCCCCAAATGGGAATGGCACGTGTTAGTTTATTTACTTACTTACTTGTGGGGAGGGACAGAGATTTTAATGGAATGGAAAATAAAATAAAATAGAAAACTTGCTGCTATAAACTGCTCTCTTTTGAAGATGCAAATGTGTTTCTATTGCCTAGGTAACTATTATGGAACGCCCAAGCCTCCCAGCCAGCCCCTCAGTGGGAAAGTGACTTCCACTGATGCTTTGCAAGACCTGCAGTCTGGCTCCAAGCAGTCGACTCCAAAGCGAACCAAGTCTTACAATGATATGCAAAATGCTGGCATAGTGCATACAGAGAATGAAGAAGAGGATGATGTACCTGAAATGAGCAGTAGCTTCACAGGTAAAACAGAAATATCACAGTCAATCAGTTGGGATACACGGGGAAGATTTTTGGAGGGGGATTTTTCTTGGTGGTGTTCTTAATAGCTATTGTATCCTGCAAAGCTGTCAATCCCAGACAGAGCTGGCCAACAGCACTGGGATGGCAGCTGTCTGGGTGTGGACAATCGCATGCACAGTTGTGTCTTTTAAAAAGGCCTCGTGGGATTGAGCTTAAGAAAAATGGGGAAAAGCTCAAATCCATTAGTTGCAGAAAGTTCAAGGAAGAGTTGAGCTATGGTTGACAGTTCCAGTCATTATAAACAGTATGAAATGCCTCAGCCAGGATACATTTGAAGTTATTCTCCTTCAGAAATATGTTACTGTCCTTTCCCCTTCCTTGCATCTAGAGATACCCGTCACATACAATTACTAGGTCCTCTTTTCCAAGGTACTTTCCAGCAAACTAAGGGCTACTTGCTGCAGGAATGACGTCTGAAGCATGGGTGCAAGCTCTCTATTTTTATGAAGGCCTTGTGTCCTGCTGAATAGAGACCTCAATCCCACCATGGCTACCTTTGAGCATTGGCTGAATGATCACTGGAAACTTTTGCAATCTAAAGTCAAGTGCTGTGCAGGCAGATTCAGAGCAAAATACTATGGGAGGTCAGCTGAGTTTCCACAGAAATGAACTGGAAGTTTGTAAAGCTCTGAGGGGCAAGAGCTCTTCCCCATGTCTGCAATCCTAGTATTTGTTAGCGCTAGAGCATTACTTCCTCAGCTCATTTTCAAACGCTGAATTCATCTTCCTAGCTTCCTTTGAGGTAGGTACTTAGCAAGCAGGATTATCCACACCTTCAGGTCTTTCACAGCTGCTTGCTGTGGATGCTCACCGTCACGGGCACTTGGTCCTTTGTCCTCTCCTCACTTCCTACCACCATGACTATTTTCCTTCCCAGCCTCTGATGAGTCGTAGGAGCTGTCATTCCAGTTCCTACCTGCCAAAGTCCTGGCTCTAACATCTGTATAGAGCTTTAAAAGGATGTGGGCTGAGATTTAGTTTTGACCCTCTCTGGGCCAAACTGTCGAATGGCTTTGAGGGTTGCGCTCTGTTACATCTTTCTAACCCAAATCACTCCTGACTGGCCTGATTGCTCCCAGGCTTGAGTTTCTGCCTCTGCTTACCAGCTCCTTTACAAAGTTTTGCACCTAAGGGTAGTTTCTCAGATGTTGTGACATGGCAGCAAGCTCAGCCCTTGTCACGGGACCTGATTTTGGGAGGAGGCAGGTGGGAAATGCTGTTTGTCCGCCTTGCTGCCTGTCTCAGTTTGGTGCCCCTAAACTGACTCTAGAATCGTTTCTCTTCCTTGTTTTCCTTCACAAGATGAAATACTGGAAGGTGCAGCTCATTTGTCACAACGTTATCACACCCTGGCCCCTTGCCTTCACTAAATGGGCACAGAATCAAGAAAAGAGTTATTTCTCTTACACCAAAGTGATTCCTTATGCTTCTTTCACATGTAAGTGTGCTAGCCATATTAAAATGCTCCTGCTTCCTTAGAAGACTGCTCAATGACTTGTGTTTTCCAGACTTGGGCATGTTTACACTCGCAGTCTTAAGCTGGCGATGATTCATTCATGCTTCTTTATCTTGTCAGCTTCTACCTAAAAATATCGAATGCCAGGAAGGCTAGAAAGCAGGCAGCTGAGGGCACTGCCATAGTCTAGATCTTTTTCCTCCCTCTTCTCCCAGTTTATTATTTTCAGTCTCTTTCATTTTTGTAAAGGCAGCACACCGACTAGGAATAGTGCAGGAGCTGCAGTTAACCACCCCCCCAAAAACCAAGGCTGTGGGCTGTGAGTTGAGGATGTCAGTGGTCTCTGGTCTGGAGAGCGGAGGCGAGGTCTTGGCTGTGGAGCCCTTTCCGTCCTGCTGCTTGGGGACTCGGCGGTGTGTGGCACTGGTGTCTCTGTCTCTTGCTCAGTGTGTGGCCTGCTGCATGTACTGGAGACTGGCGGTCTCAGGTGCTTTGGAAGTACTGCCATCGATTTTCAACACCTGCAAGAACCAAACAGAAAATCCCTTTGCTAGACACAGGGGAAATTTTAGAACGTGTCTGTTGTTGCCAAAACTTCTCTGTGAAGGAGTTAGGGGCACGGACCTGATTTGTGGAGAGCATTTACTGTGATCAGGGGTGCAGGGAATGAGCAGCAGTGTTTCATGGATACAGCTCAAAACCGCATGGATATAAGCATCAGAAATGTTTCCTTAGAGGGAGGAGGGCCAGATACATCATAAAATACTTCTGAGTGACTTTGACTGGAAGGATACAATGATGAGCTGTGGAATAAACCTCCTCAGACAGCTAGAACAGGCAGTAGTGAGCAGCAACATGTGGACACATGGTGTAACGCTGACATTAGTTTTTAATTTTTATTTAAAAAAAAACGCACCACAGTAGAGACATTCACTATTAGCTTATTGACTCTGAGCTTCTGGCTACCTTCTGCACTTGTAAAAATCTCCCCTTTTGATCATTCTTCAAACAGGAAATGTTATTCTCCTAATCCCTGTCCCACAATTGGCACGGCGGGAGTGAACCTGTAAGCCTGCTCAGGAGCCCATTGAACTCATCTACATCAGTCAGCCCTGGCCTCAGACAGCTTGGAAGACTTTGGTGCCTCAGCAGGGCCTATTACAGCGAGCACAGTCGCTGATCACAGCTTCTGATTTGCGCTGGCGAGGGTCTGGCTGGCAGAGTGTGTGTGGGCAAAGCAAGCTCATCCTTGCTGGCAAAAAGTCTGCAGAGTCTGCCCTCGGTTCATCTGTTGCTGTGTCTTGCGAATTAAAAAGCAGGGAGAGGAAAACTGTAAGGATAAACCTGGAGAAGCAAATGGGAGGAGAAAAAGACTGATTTTCAATGTTATTTGTGCTTGTTTATTCTACAGCAGAGTCTGGTGACCAAGACGAGCATAATACACATATCGTAAGAGAGACAGCCCCACCGTCCGCAGTTGATAGCCACACCAACGTTCCCACCACGGAACCATCTCAGAACCTCCCTCAATACCTACCTCCTTCTGCTGAGGATAACCTAGGTCCTCTGCCGGAAAACTGGGAGATGGCCTACACCGAGAACGGAGAAGTCTATTTTATAGAGTAAAGCACATTTTTGTTTTCCTCATTCCATCTCTCTCCCTCTCTCTCTGGGCATAAGTAAACCTCGATGGATGCATTTTGTGTGTGTATGTGTGTGTGTGTTTTAAATATTTAGTGTGTACAGTTATGCTGCAGAGCTGTAAGTCCTTTGCTGCTTCTGAAGGGGTTCTGCATTTCCTGATTGGATTAACGTCCAAATCATTCCCGAGTTCAAAGGCAGGGGGAGGTGTTTGTTTTATGAGGGTAGTTACAAAAGCAACAGCACTTCTAAAATATGGGCCAGTTGTTTCCACGGGTGGAACGAAAGCTCCTAATTCAGAGGGCTGAGACTTCATTTCTGGAGCCTGCCTCTGTGTGTAATGCAGCAGAGAGAATTCCTCCGGTCATGTGCTCAGGCGGTAGCAGAGCCAGGGAATGGACTTTGTGTGTTGTTCTCTCATCAGAGCAAATGGGCCAAACATGTTAACGTGCTCCAGTGGTTTGCAGAAGGCATAGCTCAATGCAGAGTAGGCACAGTAAGTTTGGAAAAGCAAGAAGTACCTCCTGCTCTGCAGACTTTGCCTAAGAGCTGAGTGCTGTCAGCAGTTTTATGATGATATTGATTTTTGCATGCCATAAATAATAGTCTCTAATTATACTTGTCTAGATTTATTGAGATAGGAGTAACTTATAAAATGGGTCCTGTTAGTGGAAGAGATTTCTTGCACAGAGTTTAGCTAGACATTAAAATTCAATTAGCTTTTGAAACTCAAGCCCTTAACTGCCCAAGTAGAGGAAGGGGGTGAAGAATTGATTTTGGTTTTGATGGTCTGTTTAATGTGGTCTTGGAAACTGAGATCCTCTGTCTGTGCACCAGAAGCCAGCGGCCAGTTAGTACAGAAGAACCTCCTCTGCTAATACCCCTTCTGGTACTCCAGAGAATCATGCTGGATTAGGGCAGTGAGGGGAGCAGCCCTGCTCCGTCGTCAGGAGAGGGGACTTCTGGACAGGGCCAAGGAAAGGTTCATCAGAGCAGGTCTTCCCTTGGCTGCAATGGCAGGGCAACACATCAGAGAAGAGTGCCAGAAGATCTCAGGAGCTGGGACAACTGAGGGCACCGCAGCAGCTCTTCACCAGCTGGGAGAGGGCTGCTGTAAAAAAGGCCATTTTTCAGGGGGCTCTCAATTACCTGAAGAGGCTCCACCAACCCCCTACTGTAAGCCAAAGTCTAGAAGGCACAATGCAGATTTTTGTCAGCTGCATATCAGATGAAACTGAAATGTGTTCATTATCCCGAACATGGTATCCTGTCCCTCGTTATGTCTCCAGGGTGCCTCATTCTTTGATGTACTTTCCGGCTTTAGTGTATGTAACACAGTCTGAGTAATAGTCCATCCAGCCTGCCATTTTCCTCCCTGGAGGAGGACCGATGATGAGCACTAAATGCTGCCCAAGCAGCCAGTTGCTCCTTTTTTTGTCCCCACATTGGGTCCCTGCTGTCTTTCCTTACAGGTGCTTCAGCAAGGGGTTCTGCTGCTGCCACCCATTTCCCCCAAACCCATCCCCACCACTGCTGTATTCTCTATGTGCATATATTCTCTTAGTAATGCAGGGCTGTAGCACCTTAAATAATGTTAGACCTTTTGCAGGAGAATCATATATGTGGTGGAAGAATATAGCCTGCATACAGAGCTTTCTGCCTGACGTGAAAATGTGGTAGCACACCAACTGCTTCCTTCCCCGCAGTGCGGATTGACCATTTTGAGGATACGTACACATCGGGGGTGATTTTTGTGCAAGAATGTGTTAGTATGGATGCAGCACTGAATGACTGCAGTTCTATTAATTCTGAGGACACCCTGAGCCTAGAAACAATTTAGTTTGATTTGTATCAAATTAAGAGAGCAAACTAATGAGCTGTGTGTACCCAAGCTGGCTCAGATGTCTGTACTGTCATCTGCAGTGCTTTGGGTTATCAAGTCAGGGTGCTGAAGGGAACAGTATGGGAACATCTGAGCACCTTGCACAGAACCAGCACAGGTCCAGCGGGGCCAGAGCTGCGTGTCAGATAACCAATCCTGATGGCTTGTAGCTGAAGCAGTTTGGCTCTTGAGATACATTTTTCTGGTGCTTTCACTGGGATTTTCATTACCAACGTATCCCAGTCCCCCATTACCCTGCATGTCGATCTGTGCATGTTACAGGTCTAACACAATCCTGTCCCTCTGAGTATATGATCTGAAAGGTGTTCAGCTAAATTTTCTGTGCCTCAGCCAACCACACTGTTGTGAGCCTTTGGTGAGCAAGACAAAGTTGCAAGAAATATGCAGATCTATCATTGCTCTCCTCCCACCGCCCTCTTTCTCAGCTAGACTGCAGACTCTCTTATTTGTAAGTTGGCAGAACCCCTCTGCTTTCTTGATGTTAATTTGCCCGACTTGCAGAATTTCTGCTATTTAGTTTTCTAGTTGGCGATTAATTGCTCTGAAGCATACAAAAGGATTAAATGCATTTGCTCATCCTGCTTTGGGAGGGCTGGGTAGTAGGATGTGTAAAACAAGGATCTTTTCTTTACGCACTCAGATCCTAGAAGCAGGGCATTCTTCTTGCAGTACAATACAAGTTTGCTGGTATGTTGTTAGTTCCTCAGGGATCATAGCCCTCATTACAGCATTTCCAGCTTTGTGAGACTGTTGTGAGGCTAAGGTTAAGTTTGTAAACCTCTCTGAGACCTTGAAGGAGAAGCAAATAGCATTACTATGGTATTGAAATGTAAAACTGTTAAGCAGTGTTAAAGGCTAAGCTAGATAAGTGATACCTCAGGGACCGGAGGGCTATCTTTGTGGGTTATGTCTAAGATGACATCAGATTGTAGAACAGGCATTATATTACAAGATTGTTTCCATATGCAAATGAAACAATGGGAGAAAATAATTTCTAGAAAAATGTATTTTAAGCCTGTTTACTATGCAGCCTTCACTGCTGGGACTGGCATCGCGATACTGTCAGGGAAAGAGCTGAAAAGAAAGGAAGAGTTGAAAATAAAGCTGTTCAGCTCCCACCAAACGCTTTGACAGAACATTTTTATTTGTGTAATTAAAGAGTTTTCACTGAAAATTTTGGTTTTGATTAATGCTTGGGTCAAATCTAGACAAATGTCAAAGGTCTTTGGCAGGAACAAAGGTCACTGCATGGTTTAGGAAGGGAAACTTCCTTCTTTTCTGCTCAGAGGCAGCTCCTGGAATTAAGAAACAAACCACCAAAGACAAAAGTTTGGAAATTAATGTTATAATATTGCAGCTTTCACATGCATCCTTCCAGTCAGGAATGCTGATCTGTATATTTTCACTTTTCACCTTTGTGTTTTCAATGCCAAGATTCTTGTGATTTGATAGACTAGTTTGCAAAACATCACATTGTAATGCTGTTTCTTCTGAAGCAAAAGTATGCCTTCAGGTCTGTTGAGTAACAAAGAAGATGTATACTTTTCTGTCACTGATACTTCAGGTCTGCTTTATTAACAAAGTTCATATTTCCATTTTTGGTTTCCAGCCATAACACAAAAACAACATCTTGGCTAGATCCACGGTGCCTGAACAAACAGCAGAAGCCTCTAGAAGAATGTGAAGATGATGGTAAGAGACTGAAAACAGTGAGATAATAATGTGTTTGATCCATTTCTAGGTGGCTTTCTTCCTTTCCTTTCCCCCTTTCCAATAACCTGTGTTCAGAAATACTTAAAAAAAAAAAAAAAGTTTATAAGCGAGGGCATAGAGACAATATCCGTTCCATTGTTGTAAAATCACTGTCTGTATATATAAGATAGCCATTCAGATGGCAGATTATTTAATAGAAATCAAAGAGGTGCTAGAAGTAAGCGGCCTCTGTTTTTGCAAAGGCATTTGAATAGTTGCTGATGCTGAACAAGACTCAAAGCTTTCTAACACGTTCGCTCCTTGGATCGCTGTGTAGGAGGAAAGCGACTGAGTCTCTGTGTGCTCCATTGTGTTACACTTCAACCACCTGCTTTACATGAATTTGAAAGTGTTATGTTGTTGTTTCCTTGTTTGAGCAGAAATAACTCAATTGCTTCACTTCTACTTTTAGATTCTGACAGTCCACTTAGTGTTATGATTGCTGAAAACAAATTCCATTTGAAAGTGTAGATGTTTGCCACTGAAAATTTACACTAGTGTAATTTTGTATTCCTTGAGATGTTGGAAATGCAAGCCACTGTCCAATTTAGAGCAGCCGCATACAGGACTGTTAAAGGAGGTTCTTTCCCTGCATCCTTTAGGAGATGCTGAAAGAAAAAGGGAATCATGATGAAAATAACGTAAATGTTTGGGAAAACCTGTGTGGAAATTTTGGTCTACTGACCAGGAAAGGTGGTGGTATTCTAGTGCATAATTTTAGCTAGCACAATGCTATCGTGGTAGACATATCTTAAAAATTGAAGGGTTTACTTCATCAGTGTTGATGCTGTCCTTGTGAAATTCGTTTTCATAACATTATCAACCTCCTACTGGTGTGAGTCAGCTCAGTAAGAGTCACAATTTTACTCCAGAAAAGGATCAACTCACTTCCTCCCTTTTATACTGGTCGATTCAAATCTGGCCTGCAGAACTGCTGTTACTATTTTTGCACATGCAGTTTTTCAACTTCTGCTTCCTTTCACGTGTGAGATTTTGCAGGATGTGAGAATTTGCCTGTGCAGCTTTCGCTGCCCTGATGAAGCAGGTCACCAACTTCTTAGTGCACAATGCAGCATGCGCCCAGACCTCAGGGATGTGCAAAGCCCAGGCAAAAGCCAAGCGGACGGAGCTGACGCCTGCTTCTGATCCTTAGCAACTGGTGTCATCTCTCAAGGAGCAAGCAGAGGGAGCTGGATTAATGAAGGCCTTGCTCTGCACCTAAAAATGGATATGTCACTGGGTAATCAGAACTGCAACAAAATTAAATAACAGCCTTTGCAGGCAAAGCTCCCTCCTCCTTGCAGTTAAGTATTGCTGGCAATTTAGAGAAGAGGTTCCTAAGTCTCAGCACAAGCTGTCCTCTTTCAGAAGATATTTTTCCCTGAAGGACAACTTGTGTCCTGGTTTTCTCTACCAACAAGACTCCCACTATGGTGATAGCCCCGGTGATGCCAACAAGCGGCGGCACGTGCTGCTGCGGGTCAGTGCGCCCCGCGCTCGGCTCCGAGACAGGGTGAGGAGCAGCCGGTAGGATGGGCCAACAGCGGGTGGCTGAGCTCCTCTGCTAAATGGTTTGAAGTCTCCTCGCAGAAGGGAAAGTCTTTCAAACCGCTTGTCGTCTTCGCAATTATAAAACTGGGGTAAAGCACTGGGGTAATTTATTTAATTGGGATTAGAAACATACGGCTGGGGAATTTTTTTGTATTCAGTTAAGTTCATAATTTTAGAGTAGTGGCATTTTTGTCTATCAGGTCCTTAAAATCAACTAATTTCATCTTCCCCCACACCCCGTCACTTCATCCACTGAGTTGGTCATGAATGAATACTTCTAACGTTCGATAGTTAAACCAGCTGCTTCATAGGTACAGCAGTGCACTGCGCTGTTTTTCTGATCTTGCTTTGCACATAAGAATAATTATATTTTAGAAAACAACGTGAGCACAAAGAAGAGAGAAGGTTATTTTTACTGCATCATGGAAATTGGACATTTGTTGTCAAGGGTCACTGTTGGGAGTATTTCCACTGAAGTCAGTGGGACTCCTCCTCTGTTTTGTTTGGTGTGTGCGCGTGAGTTTTCAGGCTCAATCCCGTCCTGTTTGTGGGTTTTATAAATGTTAGATGTCGTTTTAGATTTGTTTGGGTGCAGCTGCCTTGTGTTTTTTCTCTGTCAGGATACAGGTCCCTAGCAAGTTTTTGGTCGTTTCCAGTTGTTTAGGCTGTCAAAGGAAATGGCAATTCATATTTCACACTAATGGTCCTAAGGAACTGTTTTGGTAGAATATATTGCAAACAGGTTATGGAAGTGGGTTTTTTAGGTGTCCAAATTTTCAAAAGCAATGCTGTGACACTACATCTTCTGTTTGCTTCTATCATTCATTGATGTGGCTTATACTTTACTGTATTAGGTCCAAGATTGTTTTTACCATCTTTGTTCTGGTTTTGTCATCATCTTTCATTTTCAGACTGCATTATTATTATTTATAGGCTAAGCGATACTTTAATCATCTCTGTCACTGTTAACTTATGAATATGGAGCAGATAATGATAAATGGAGCAACAGTGAATATTGATGGCTTTGTGTGTTTGAAAAATTATGTGATCTTTGTCCCAGGTGCCCTGCTAAAACTGGTGCATTCCTGTATATCCCTCACCCCTGCATCCGGACTTTGGTGTGGGCCTGCGACTCCAGTTAAACAAGGCGCTTTGCTTCATGTCTATTTTAAATCATCTGAGTAGTTACAGTGAAGTCAATTGGGCCTTGTATGCACATAAATTTAGGTACTTTCTTGAAAACCTTGCTGCATTAGATCTTATTTAGCTGCAAGGTTTTCCTCTCGGATTTCTTCATTGGTATTCAGGTCTGGCCTGCTGATAGATCCGTGTGTCTACAGAACGGATTGCAAAGGTCAGACCATACAGATCTGAGGGAGAAGCTTCACTACAGTGAGAATACCACAAATCTATTGCTTTGCCATATCAAGCTGTGGCATGGAAGGTAGTCAATTGATACAGATCTTTTGAAAATGCAAGAACCAGTTCTTTCATTATCTACATCAGATCCATCAATATTCTGATCACTAAAGCGTGATAAATGGAAAGCTTGGGCTCGGTCTGTAGAAAATTAGTGCTGGTTCTGCTGTTTGCTGTAGGGAATTTCTTGCTTGGTGCTGGTATCTGAAATTTTCTTTTAATTTTTTCTGTCTCATTTACTGCTCTTCCCTTGGAGAAGAAGGGGTACACACGGAGGAACTGGACAGTGAACTAGGTAAATCATCCATCTCTCGTTTTGATGTTTAACTTCAACTGCACTGTTTTAAGCCTTTAATTACTTACTTTCTCCTTTGTATCATTTTGCATTTTTTCAGTTTTTTTTATTTCAACAAGCCTAATTTATCAGCAAAACTTCTCTAGCACACAAAGCATTAATCTTCCCCTAGCTTGAGATCTATGATGTTTTTCAGAGTTTGAAGAAAGCTAGAGAGCCTTAATCTTAGAAAGTTTGTTCAAAGTTGCTTCCTCCTGGACCCTGCAGAAGTCAGGGGCTTTTCCACTGGCATCACTGGCTCCAGGAAAAAGCTTGTAGATGCCAAATTTGAAATCAAGTAGCTAACGATGCTTTTAACATTGGGGCCAAAGACATTTCCCAGACAAAAGAAGCAAAGTGCGATTTAGAAAGTTTAGGAATTAGGTAGGATGCTTCTGCTGAGCTTGTGAATGAAACAGCAGAAAATTTTGCCTCAGTAGGTGATTTTATAAACAGATTATTTTCGATGATGTGGTACACTTTTATTTGCTGCATCTTTTTGTGAAGAACGCTGTCTTGATATCTATTCTCAGTGGTGCTCATTCTGTTTATACTGCTGGTGGAGGTAGTTGTTATTTCTGTTCAGCTATGCTCTCGTGCAGTCGGAAAGCTGAAAGAGGTTGCATAGGATTTTATTTCTACTAGACCTGTTATTGCTTTTAAAGAGGACTGTAGTCACACTTTATAGTTCTGCGTACTGGAGGATTGTAATACTAGAGAATTCACCTCTGGTTTCCATAATGACTTGCAAGTGTATTCTGCTTCCCACTTCTGTGTGCCTGAGATGGCATCAGCAGCTGCTGAGTGGACTTTTAACACTACTCCAGGAACTGGTCTTCTGGATAATATGCCTGGAATAATGTTGGAGGCCTGACTTCTTTTAGTGCAAGAATTTGAAAGAAATGACAATTTAAAGAAGAATGCCAGTCACTTGAGTGGTACATTAGCATGAAGCGCAGCTCATACAGATAATCAGCAGCAGACCGAGTAACATCAGAATTAGGTGGATGCACACCAACAACCTGCAAAGATTTCTCATTAAGGTCTTCACAAAGGGTGACTTAAAATAAGAGAGAGTTTTTAAAAAGACAAATTTAGAGGCAGTAATGAAATGGAAATGTTCCCTTCTTACAGTCTGATATTGGAATCTAGCGCGAGAGAAAAGCTGAAAAGCTAGATGCTTGGAAACTCGCTAATTGATAAGCCTGACCCCAGTTCTGCAGGCGCTGACATGCACAAGTGTTTTGCTCGAGTATCACGAGATGTTCCCTTTGTTTTAATGCAGATAAGCTTTATTGAGCTCACAGCCCATCTCTACGCTATTGAGATTTGCAAATTTGCAATGTAAAGACAGACGTTTTCAAATGGCTCAGTTGGTTACAGCAACGTTAGGGAGGGGGCATGAAAATGTATGGCCTGTTCCCTAACCGTACTCATGATAGTATAAACTGGTTGTTGCCAGATATTTAGCTCCTTAGTTTATTAACAGTTTCTTTTCTAAATGTAAGAAAATTAAAATCTGAAGCATTTGCACAACTTGTTGTTTTCCAAATAAGTGGATTGGATATGGAGTAATAGATCACCTCTTTTTTAACGGAAGGTTATATGAAGGACATGAAAATTTAATCTTTGGAGTAGAATTTGACATACCCTTGGGCAGATCCTGCTGGACTCGCAAAGGAGCAGTAAGAGCTCCAGCTCCTTTATAGTGATGCATAGGTGCAAGTAAAATCCCTGGTCGTTGGAGAAGTTCTTTTTTAGGAATCCATCCATCCCCTCTGTAGGGTTGTATACTAAACAAGAGCATCTCAGTAGGAATCCCTGTATTTATCCCAGGCTTAAAAGTGTAACATTGGGTATTTGGATATTTGTCCATTGAATTTACCTGCTGACAAATGCTCTGAGACTGCAGTGCTGTATGGATGTACCAAAATAAAAACCATACAGCTCACTCAGACTCCTCCTAATGCAAAATGGTTTTGGAAATCTTTTATTTGTAGTAAAATCTAATGCTCTGGGTCATGTTCAGTTTGGCAGGAGAGGTAGAGAAGGGAGATGAATAATTTAAAGCCACTAAGGAGCCAGTCTGTACAACACGGCTATGGAGAATATTGCCTTTTGCTTTAGAGGAATTTCAGAGTCTTTTAGAAGCTGGAAAGTGCATCTACGTAATCAACAAGGAATACGTTGAAAGCTGCAGTTTTGTGTATTGTTACTTCCGAAAACATAGAAATGTGTTCCTTAAATGGAAATCTGCAGAGATAGAAAACTGGTAAGATTTTGGCACAATACCATTTTTGGGGTTAGGAAAGTGCTGGTTTTCTGACCTTCCATGAAAATTCTTTAAAAGAAAGGAAAAAATAAAATTTAATACCAAAACTTTCTGTGAACAAAAGTAAAGCGAAATATTTGTGTTTGAGCTTTAAAAATCGATAACACTTAGTAGTCCAAAATAGGTAAAAGGTATTTAGCAGGAAAAATGGTGGAAAACTCATTTTAAGGCATTTGTGCATTACTTCTCCCTTCCCCCATTTTTTTTTTCTTCCACACCAGCTTGGTCTCTTTACCATTCTACTTTCACCGTAGTGCAAAGAATTAAATGACTGCCACAAGGTTTTTTTTTTTCCTGATTGTATGCTAAGTCTTAGTTTCATTGCACTGAAACTCTTCAAGCCAGTCCCACAGTGTTTTCACCATATGGGACTCCTTTGCAAACCTGAGAGTTCCCAACTTTCAAGATTGGCCTCTAGCTTTCTAATTTTTTCTGACATACACTTGCACGGTGTAAAGGAATATCTGTTTCTGAAGTGTTCATTTCAGATTGATCTGCTGATAAAATTGTGGAGTATTTTCATGCCCAAAAGTTAGCACTGGCTTGCATTTAATTGCTTATGTCTCAAGGAATCCAAAGATGTTAAACGCAATACGGATAAAACGATAAGAATGGAAAACCTACCTTATATCTGCAAATAAGGGACATGTGGAGCAAAAACCATTAAAATCGATTTTATCTGATCTCCAGCCAATTCTGAACACAAGCATAAACTTTGAGTAATTAGTCCATGTGTGTTTGTATAGATTCTGTTCATCTCCAGTCTGGTGATATTTCTATCCTTATGGCAACATAGCCGAAGTCTATAAATGCAGAACTAGAATAGTTACACTTATTCTAATTAATGGGCCATTGTTGATTGTATTGGCTCAGCAATCGATGCCATTAATGAAGAGAAATCTTTGCATTTGATAATAAACAAACATAGATTATTTGCTATCAGTCTTGTCAATTTAGTGATAAATTTTGAGGAATTATTTTGCATGGAGTATTTGAACTTGTGTTATCTAACTGGCTTTTTTTTAATTACTGTTTTTATTTCAATGAATGTGCAGAGTCTGTGGGTCAAGGACCACACTTGCCCAGTCCATAGCGTGGTGGAGCCTTCTTTCAAGTTGGTTCACAGTACTACACAAACACACCACTCTGTATTGTTAATAGGATGATTATTTCAGTACCCACAGCCAACGGGAACATTGTGTTTAAATGAGTGGGACAAGGATCAGGCCCTTAAGTAATACATACAGCTTTAATAACCCTCAGTTGGATGCTGAAGTGATTTTATTACATTCACTAATTATAGTTAAAGTACTATGTGCAGTCTAGAAAATCAACAGGAACAAAAGTGGATACATTTCCAAATGTTAATTTCATCTTCAGAACTGTTTTTTTGTTAATTATGCTAATTAAAAAAGGAAATCTCTGTTACATGTGATTATGGCAATACGTGTTTTTACATTAAGTGCTATGCAGTGAAATACATCTGTGTGTGCCAGCCCCACTTGGGTGGATTCCACGTGCCATTAAATTGCTTTGTCCTGTTTCAAGATGCACTTTTGCGTTGGGCTCATGGATGAGTGCTGTGGTGTAAACCCCTAAGAAAGGAGTAAAAAAAACCCCTTTTTTCAGCAATGGTGAGCATAAATGGCTCGGCCCTGGCACAGGAGATGAAAGTGGTCTCTCAGTTAGCGTGCTACAATTGCTTGCCATAATCTCACCCATCTTCCTATGCTGGCGTTAAAATGCCTCTGGCCTGTTGCGTGCATCGGCTTCCACTGCCGTGCCTCCGTCCAAAGCCATGACAGTCAAACCAGGAGGGTACTTAAGGCACTCCCAGAAAGGCAATTTACTGCTCACGTGTTCATTTAATGCAAAATGCAAATCTAAAATTGACTGGCATGGGATATCTTCCTACTGATTTGCTAGCCCAGCACTGGTGGGACAGGCTATGAGGTCGGTGCCATGCTATGCCAGCCTTTAAAAGGAGGCCGTGATTGTTCTGAAAAGTGTTCAGAGAGAAGTCTGAGCTACTGATGAGTTTTGCATGCTGAGCAGGACCTGTCAGAAAAAACTTCACTGGAGGCTTCAGTAATGCTTTTTCTATTTCCAGAGTTGCCTGCTGGTTGGGAGAAAATTGAGGATCCCGTATATGGTGTCTACTATGTAGAGTAAGTGCTGCTCTCTGGCTCTGGTGTGGCTGTTGGGTGGAGGAAGGCTGTTGTCCGCAGCGGACTGTGTGCTTTGTTGGCAGCATCTCATACTGAGGAAGAGGAGGAGACCCTGGCCCCTGTACAGGCTGGGGGATGCCATAGGGTCTGGGAAAGGGAACTCTGCCTTGCCGTTCCCTGTCCTCTGGTGGGCTCTGGCAGCAGCACCCTGGGGTGGAGGTGGGCTCAAGGAAGACAGGAACACCCTGGGTAAGCTCCAGGGGTGAGCTCAGGGGAGACAGGGGCACCCTGGGTCAGGGTGTGCCGGAGCCCCAGCACCTCACGAAATACTTTTATCCAGAGAACATTAACAAGTCTGAAGTTAACTGAGCTTGATCCCCTTCGTATAGTGCCGTAATCAAAATGTGAGTGTGCAAAGCAGACCACCAATTCAGTTGCAGATCAGCAGACACTCAAAAGGAGGAATGGATGACCCTGTGTGACCAAACAGCCGTGGCAGAGGTTCTTGCATCAGGCTGTGTTGTTGTGAATAGAATTACAGGTTTAATGGGACTCTCTCTGGAATTAGAACAGCTTCCTCTTTATCTAGATGTCAGATCAATCCCTTGGGAAACCAGAGATCAGAGTTTTGTTTCATCACTGACCCCGTAAAATGAATTTTTAATTATGTGTATACTCCTGTCTAGTAGGATGGCTTATGATAGCCCTCAGAATAGACAGGGAATACAGTTTCTGTCTGCTTTGCCTCATTTCTGACCCTACCATCTATGCCTAGGGAAACAAGGTTAGCAAACTGTGTAATTAAGGTTTGACATTTATTCACCAAAGACATCAAGAGTACTTTTTGGCTATTAAATGCCATGCCAAGAGGTCTTTACACCATTTTTTTTTTGCTGTCACTTTCTATATGCATGCCTGTTAGTTTTGTGGCACTCCATAGTGATGAAATTAAATACAAAAGTAACAGCAATGAGACATAAGTTTATTTTGCTTACTATCTATAAGCTAGCAAGATGGTTATAATTTGAACATTTGTCCCTTCCAATTCAGGCACTCTGTTACTGCATAATAGCATTTATTGAGAAGCAACTGTGTCATGAAAAAGTTTATATCATTTTTAAGTAGTTATCATTTTTTCTTAACTTTCTGAAGATATCTTGAAATGGAAAATCTTTTACAGAACTCATTAACTTGTTTTTATTTGATGAGTTAAATATTTTTCCAGTGATTTAATATTGATCTTTAGCAGAAAAAATTCTGAACATAACTATCTAGGGTGCTTCTATCGTAATTACTTGAAAAAGTGGTTGTTTGTTCATTTGTTTTTGTTTTGTTTTGTTTTTAAATAAAGACATGTGGGACAAGAGACAGTAAAATAGGAAGTTCTTAATGGTAAACTTTGCTTTGGATACAAAGGTGGGCTTTAAGCTAATATCATTTTCTAAGGTGTACCTGTTTCTCTGCCGTAGCAAAATCACTTTTGAAAAATTGCTCTTGAGCAGTTGATGAGCAGCTCATCTCAGCTGCAGCCATCAGCTGCAGAGAGTCCCCAGACCTGCTTCCACCACCCTGGCATCTGTGGCTGGTGTTCATCATTTGATCTCATAAAATGCTTAATCCTCAGCGGAGTGCATTGCTTGTCTGCCATATTTGGGGCTGGGCTGCTTTTTTTTTTCTCCTTTCCCTGAAATTGGTGAGAAGTATTGGCTCTAAACATCTCATACAGGTCAAAAGTGGCCTAATGGCCCCCCAAGGAGGACAGCTGAAGTTTCACCAAAGGCTGCTTTCCACAGGGAGTATTTGCTGGTGGCTGATTCTGAATATGTTTTGATCTATTTGGAGTCCAGCTTTTCAGCTCATAGCCAGCCTCCCCACAGATATTTTTAAGACATCCTGTTAATAGTGTGCATTTATCAGATAGCTGACAGATATTACCAGTTGTTGGGATTTGTTGTTTGTTTGTTGGGTTTTTTTAAAACTTTGGTGAGCCAGGGAATGACTGCACCTCTGGGAAGCTGATTAAAGCAGGGATAATACAGGCCTGTCTTTTAAAATGCAGTCAGGCAGAGTGCCTTTTCTGCTTTAATCTCATTTTTCACAGACAGATCACTACTTTAACGTATTTGAAGGAATTAGCCATTCCTACTCAAGACATCGTATCAATACTAGAATCAGCTTGTTTTCCTAAATATGCTCTTTGGCACGACTAGGTGAGCCTTGGTCTTTATATGCTGCTGTTGGGTTTGTTTGGTATGGTACTCCTTTCCTCAGAGGAGTTTCATGCCTGGCTGTCATTCCTGCTTGTCACATAAAGGGTTTCCTAATTTATTGCTCTCTTTCATCTCCAGCCACATCAACCGGAAGACACAGTATGAAAACCCAGTTCTTGAAGCAAAGAGGAAGAAACAGCTTGAGCAACAGCAACAGCCACCAGAAGGTTGGCACCACCAGGGGCGTGATGGTTGGGGTTTTCATGAGGGAACGTGCCCTGCTTCACCTTGGCAGCAACAGTGCCACTGTGTTTGACCTTCCTTCTGTGGCCTTACCATTTAAAGGCAAAATGACGTGCATAAGAAAGGCTGCGTATGTGCCCTTCACATAAGATGCAGCAAAAGAGAAAATCTAAACCATATAAGCACTTAAAGCTAGTAGCTTTCACCCCTGTTAAAGGGGGTGATTTAAAGTTAAAGGGGAGAGATTTTTCTTTTTGTGTCCTTTATTTCTGGAAAGTTCCTAGGTTTCCCAGAAACAGTTAAAACACACGTTTTCCCTTTAATCTGCTCCATCAAGTTACTCACTGTAGCTGGTGTTGTTCCAGTCTGCACTGGGATTCACAGGCTATTTGGAGGGGTGAGGAGTGGACATTTACATGCGCACTAGGAGAAGCCCCTCTGCATTGAGAGACTTCTTAACCCAAGACCTTCGGACACTATCAAACTCTAACATCTGAAGTAATTTCATTGTTTTAAAACACTTTTTTTTTTTCCCCTTTGCTTTTACCCCCCTTTTTCTTTCTTCTGCTTTTTGTTTTTTTTTTCCCCCCCTTTAAATGCAGTCCAACTGCAGTGAGGGGCCTGTAGCATTTGGGTCTCTTTTGGTGCCTTTGTAGCTTTCACACCAAGTTATTTCACAACAGTTATTATCCACGGGGAAAATAATTTAGGCTTCAGCATTCCTCGTGCAGCCCCATTGCCTACAACATCATCTCTTCTACTTCAATGCCATGAGTGCCATGGGGAATAGATTTCATATAAATGTTGAGACTACTTAGATGCAAATCAAGTCCCAGGTTCGAATGTGAGGTAGGATGTCCCAGCAGATGGATCAGTTGACCTGGACATAGAGAGTCCCCCACAACTGGTTTTTGAACATCCTATTCATTTTATTCCCTCTGTCCGTGACTGTTTCCTCTCTTGCCATGTGTCTCATGTCTCCTCTGCTTGAACCCCACACTCCTAGTGTGTGTACGTGCAGGAGCTCATAGTGCTGTTGTGAAATGAGTAACATTTCCCTCTCTGCCCTCTCTAGAATGGACAGAGGAGTGTCCATCTCTCCCACCACCCGCTGCTCCAAACCATGTTTCAAACAACCAGGAGGCAGTTCGGGAAGCACCAGTGCAAGGTAACAACCTTGTTAAACCAGTCGTAAAAGTGCAACAAGGTTTTTTCCTGAGAATGAAATTCCCTCAGCCACCAGCAAAAGAATTATCTCCATGACTAGTGTCACACACCTGGGAACGTGCTTGCGTATCTGAATTCCCATAGATTTTGAGACTAGTTGTTTTGAGACCGCATTTGTCGCCAAATGCAAGAAGCAAATGAGATTGCCTGCATCGAAAAAGGATTATGTCTGTTCTCTGTGTAGCATTCCAAGTCTTTAAAAAGGCATGGTGAAAACGTGAGTTACAACATGGGTGGGATTTAACAGCAACTGCAGTGGATGCAAGTGCAAATAGGAGGAGACCCTTTCTACAGAGCTGTATGGATATGCAGGGATTAGGCTTTTACACCTTCTAAACTCTACTGAGTTTAGAATGTGGCTCTTACAATAACATCTTACACAGAGATTTCTTTCTGTTCTCATAGGTCAAGATTCCCTGCCAAAAAGCAACACAAAATCTCACCATGTTGCACTGTGATTAAGCCACAAACATGCATTAACCTGGTCTTGTTTTAGTTTGAGAGCCAAAACCAATGTCACCCCATGTCTGCATTCATGGGCAGGTAGAGTTTCAAGTTGAAGGCGTTCAAGAGCCCTGGAAATTGGTCAGCGTGTCTGGGAGCTGTGATGTGCATAGGTTGTCGGCACAGTTTGGCAGGACCTCTTGGTTTTGGAGAGCTTGGGTGTCTTGCTTTCATTTGTGACATCTGAGCATCCAGGTTCTGGTATTGCCATGGATGACTCTGGCTTGCAATTTTATGGATTTTCCTTTTTGTGTGCATTGAATCCAAATGAAAATTGGCGGGGGGGGGGGGGGGGAGTGAGGTAGGAGCTGGGGGAAACACCAGAAGAAGGACATCCTCTGCCATTTGGAAGGCTTTGCAGAGCTACCAGGCTCTGACTGAATGTGACAGGCTGAATCTGACTTCCTGTAGTAACAGAGGGTGAAGGGGCGCAAGCGCCTTGGCCACACTTTAGGGGTGAATTACATTGTGTTTCTGAGAAATCTGAGTTGAAGCTCCTCTGGGAAGCTCTGCATGAGGAGGGAATGATAATAGGTCCAAATACTGCAGACCTGCGTTGAAGTTGTACATGTGTACAATATTTTGGGCTATTACAGCCTCATTTATTAATGTCAAAGGTCTGTGTATAGCCAACTGCTCACAAACCAGTTGCTCTTCTTAAATAACTAACCAGACAGGACATGAATCGTTCCTGAATTTGCAGCGTGAGCTGAAACATTGCCAGGTCAGGTTGCCAGCAAGGGCAGAGAGTTCCACTTGTACCCGTTGCCGTACAAGTGCTCTGTTTACAAGTGATTGTAAGTAGGCTTCATCTTTGGCTACATCTAAATTGCATAGCAAGTGAATGGCATTGCCCCAGCCTGCAGGAACCAGAGGCTGGGGAAAGTGAGAGAGGGGGGATCTGGCCGGAGCACATCTGCAAGCGAGGGCTGCCCAAGCACCCATGCATGGCAATGCAAAGGACCTGTCGTGCAGGGGATGGCGTTAGAAGCCTCACTCAGTTCTCCACTTCCTCCCAACTGCCAGCCACAAAATTTTGCAGTAACGTTACGGGAGAACATTAGCCTGTCTCAGCACCACTCTGAGTGACATGTCCTGGTACCTGCTGATGGCTCCTTCTCTCTTTCATTCCTTCCTCTTCCTTTCTCGGTGCTGCTCCCTCTTCTCCCACTCCCCATTTGCAGCAGCTATTTCCAGCTTCCCTGTCCCCTGCCCTATGCCCAGGGGTTTCCGTCTCTCCCACTGATGGCACTGCTGGTGGGGACATGGATACAAGGACCCCTCCTTGTGCCCCTGGCACCCCTCTCGCAGCTGGAGTTTTGTAGATACACTCATTTAAAATGTGATCCCTTCCCAAATGCTGTAGGTGGGACATAGCCTGTGGCGCTGCTATCCTGATACTACAGGGCAAGTTCACCCTGTATTTGTAGGCAGACACCAGCAAGCTGTGTTTGTTCTGCTTGTCTTTTGAACCAGAAATCAGCACAGGACCAAGCCCCGCTGCACGCTGCCTCTCAGCTGCGTTTGTTACCTGAGACATCGGACTGCACTTTGATAGTCAGGGCTTTTTTGCAGCTTGGGGTCTGAACAGAGCATCTGCCCACAATGTGCAGGATTACCATGTTCCTGTGCTACCCTTCAAAGGCAGAAGACTGCAAGTCCTCACACTGCTCCTTCATGAATAATCTTCAAATGTACTTTTTTTTTTTTTTTTTCCCCCCCCCAGTCAAAGGCTTACAAGTCTCAAATCCCCTCACTCTCCCTCAAGGTCTCCTTTCTGAACAGAGGCCCACGGCAATGCTGCCGAAGTTTTTGAAAGTACGCCAGCTCTCCTGGCTGCGATACACACTGCTGATCCTGGAGCTGTCACCAGAGGGCTTAGTGGGACAGTCTTTTCCCCTCTAAGCACTAAAACAATTAAAAGTGCAAAGGTGTTTAGTGTTGGCACTGTGAAGTCCAGCAATTGTGATTCCTTTTCCAAGCCTGTGCAGCATGCTTTGCAAGGATGCGCTTTTGTCTTTGGAGTACCTTGTTCCCTCTTAACCGTGCTCCCAGAGAGCATTAACAGCCCTCCAGCACAGCTGCTCCAGTCCCGGGCCGCTCTTTGATCCATACTTCACAACAGCAGTGTTTCATCCACAACAGGCAAGGAGCAGAAAGGAAAGAGCAAAGACTTCAAACAGTGTCTGAAGAACAACATCAGCGCCCTTCCCTTTTTCACCAGAGGAGGTCACAGGGTGGTAGCGAAGGTGGGGCGGGGGGGTATCCTAAAGGGTTACGCAGTGTCTTGCCACAGCTCAGAAGTTGCTTTTTGCTTGGTGGGTTGGGAGAAAGCCAAGTGGTGAAAAACACAATGGTAGTCCTTTCTGCAGAAATTCTTGCTGCAGACTCCTTCTGTAGGAGGCATTTGTGCTGCCCCCATCCCATCCTTCCTGTGGTGGATATAACCACCTCAGTGGTTATATATATATATATAACCACCTCAGGACAGAGATAAGACACCTATCTAAGCCAGCATTGCTAGCTTTAATGTATTCCATTCCTTAAAGCAGCATGTTTTCCCCTTTGTAGCTTGGGCCTTTGGTGTGCACAACCGCAGCTAACAAAGCACCAGGTACTAGGGGTTTTGCTCACTCTTTTTACTGCATGATTGGATCCAGGGAGTCAGGTGGAGTGCGATGAGGTGAGAGGATGCTGGAGTGAAGTTCAGTCCCATCCCAGCACACCGCTGTGTTTGTCCGTGTACTTGTTAGAGCAGGGAGGGGCAGAGAAAAAACAGATCAAACACCCTTGCCTGCCTGTTTATAGATTTTCCAAACTTCCTACACAGGAAAACCGTTTTTTACACGAAACCCTTCTGAGTTGAAAGGGAAGTTCATCCACACCAAGCTAAGGAAAAGCAGCAGGGGTTTCGGCTTCACCGTCGTTGGAGGGGATGAGCCGGATGAATTTCTCCAAATCAAAAGTTTGGTGCTTGATGGCCCCGCAGCACTGGATGGCAAAATGGAAACAGGTACCAATGCTTTAAATCAAAATCACCACCACCACCACTTTGGCGTATGTTTTTACCGCTGGTTTTATGTGCGATTCATAAAGAGCTTTAGTCCTCTTCCCTTTTTGGGGGAAAGACATTCAGCTTTCCAATCAGCAAGAAAGGAAGTGAGATGCATTGAGGGATATGTTCAAAATCTTATAGCAAGGCACTTCACATGCTGGAAATTCACCTCAGGTATCAAAATATCCAGCTGGGGCTCTGCAGGCTCCTGCTCTCCCCACGCTGACCTGCAGAGAGGAGTCAGCAGTCGTAGGGTCCCGCGTCAGGCTGCGGGTTACTGCACCCCGCTGTGGCAATGGCTGTGGTATTTTTGTAGGGCTCCATCACTGTGTGTTTTGTATCTGCCATGCCGCTCACCCCCTCTCCAAAGCCACTCCCAGGGAATGGGCGGAGGAGTGGGCTAGTTTGCATTTCCCTGTGTGGAGGCACCAAGGGCTGGTTTGTTTTGCCAGAGAACTGGCCCAGCATGATGAAATCCTGGTAGGATTCACCTGAGGTCACAACTCCTCAGTTGCAGGTAGAGCAAAACAACATGTAACATCCCGGTGTTGCAGCCAGAAGTGTTAAAAAATGAATCATACTCTAATTGATATCTAGATTTCAGGCCAAAGTATGTCTGAGACATGACACGTGGCACCATATTTGAGCAGTTGGTATTTGAGAGCCTTCTGTTATAGCTCTCATGCGCTCTCAGTTTTGTCTCTGTCATATGTCAGTATAGCACAGTGTGTAACAGTGAGAGCCGGGCTTCGAAATAACTGTTAAATGGGCCATATACCATCATTTGAATTTATTCATTTTTTGCCTGAGCCAATTCCATTTTCATTTTCAAAAACGTTTATGTACCTAAAGGCTTTATGCAGTGTATCCATTATGTACAGATAGTTGTTGCTTGCCCAAGTGTCACCACTCCTTTTCCTTGCAAAGGTACTTCAATGCTACTGTTTACCTGTGAGTAGTACCTGTGGATGCTGCAGATCAGCTCGCAGGCTCTAGTCCTCGCCTTCCTGGGGTGCACAACGTGTATGTGTTTGGTATATCTGTCTGTGTCCTCTGCAGGGGACGTCATCGTCAGCGTGAACGATACCTGTGTGCTGGGGCACACTCATGCTCAAGTTGTGAAAATCTTCCAGTCCATCCCGATCGGTGCCAGCGTGGACCTTGAACTGTGCCGAGGCTACCCCCTGCCCTTTGATCCCGATGATCCCAACACAAGCCTGGTTACGTCCGTGGCAATTTTGGACAAAGAGCCGATCATTGTGAACGGGCAGGAAAATTACGACTCCCCGGCGAGCCACAGTAGTAAAACAGGGAAAGTAAATGGCACAAAGGAAGCCAGACCCAGCAGCCCGGCTGAGGTCTCTTCCAACGGACCCCATGGTTATCCCAATGACACGGTCTCTTTGGCGTCTTCGATAGCAACACAACCTGAACTCATAACTGTGCATATAGTGAAAGGGCCTATGGGCTTTGGGTTTACTATAGCAGACAGTCCCGGTGGGGGCGGCCAAAGAGTGAAACAAATCGTGGACAGCCCACGGTGCCGCGGCCTGAAGGAGGGCGATCTTATAGTCGAAGTCAATAAGAAGAATGTGCAGAGCCTCACTCACAACCAGGTGGTGGATATGCTGATTGAATGTCCGAAGGGAAGCGAAGTCACGTTGCTGGTGCAGCGAGGAGGTAAGTCTTCAAAATGATTTTACAATACTTCTTGAAATATAAAAAAAAAAATGCATGTGATGAAAGACCTGTTGTCCTAAGCGTCTCTGTAGAAATGGTTTATGTCCTGAGGTGTAGGAACTGCCCCAAGTTGGCAGTTGTCAGGTCACATAGGTAGTTAAAATTATTTATTGTTTGATGCTGCACTGGGGGGAATGTGCATGCAGTTCCCATGCGCACATGCACTACACACGTCTTCTGGTAATGCACAAAAGGGTGATACGGTTACACCTTTCCTTACGTAACAAACCCTGATCTCATGCTCGTAAAAATTATTTTAAATAGAACACAGACATTTCTTGAACTGTTTTGGGAGATGGAAGAGGCTGGTAGTATGTTTTGCATTTTGCAGTGTTCAAAATCAGATATCCGATGACTCTTCACTGTGGAAGGGTTACACCTAGGATACAGCTGGGAGTAGAGGAGAGAATTTAAACCTCTCCAAGTTGTAAGCGATTGAAATGTTACTTCTGGACATGTTTATTTGCTGCGCAGTCGGGAGCCGAGCTCATTTTTGGTTGCGTTGCTAAGAGAGGCCACCAGCAGGTACAAAAAACACCCTACAGGCAGTACGTCTGCAGCCCACGTGGGAGCATGGGTGGTAGGTAACCTGTCCATGGCGTCAGTCCATCCACAGGAACTCTTTCCCTGCACATAGTAAATGTAAAGTAATCTGAAGTAGCACGCTTCTAGTCTGTGGATTAAATTTACTGGAAGAGTTAATGTCAAGTTCACAGGGAAAGTCCATGTCAGCTGTTGAGTGCAAAATCAAGAGTGGAGGGGTCAGCTCTCCCTCCCTCTGCTCTGGCATTGGCAGTGGGGATCTGAGAGGAGCAAAGCGCCGGCCCCGCTGTGCTCCCTTTCCCATGCAGCGGTTTTTATGGACAACATGCACGTTGGTGCTCAGCACCTCGCAGGGATAAGCACGCTGCAGAGACGGAATTAAGTTGACAAGTAGGTGCTGAACACAGCCCCCAGCCAGTCCTGGGAGGAGTGTTTGATATAAAAGTACTTTTCTGATGCCTTGTCTGAAGTGTTTTGATTGTAGTAAGTTAGCAACAAAAGGCAGTCCGTTTTAACATGGGACAAGCTGCTTTCTGAATTAGCAACTGTGGTTTGTTGTTTTTAAAGACCTATTTCAAGGACTGAGGACATTGATTCTGCAATTAATAGCTCTGGAGAAAGTACTGCTTTTCTTATACTCCCTCCTTTCCAAGTGCTTACCGTGTTTTTGTATTTTGGTAGTAAATTAAAAAGTAGAGAACAGAATATATTAAGAATTCTCCAATTTTCAAAGTGTGAGTTCCTTAAAGACTTTCAGTACTAGAGAGGTTTAAAAAATGCACTGTGTTCTCATGATTAATATATGTATTATAGAGAAAATATGGTTGGAAGAAAAATAGCAGCTATTATTAATCCTCCTGGAGAGCATATATGTATCTGGTAACACCATACATTAATTATTTGAATTGTGGCTGACATTTAATAATCCTCCTTATGCCTTGAAGGCATAATGAAAAGATTTGATGAGGAAATAAAAGCATAGTTTTAATAAGATAGTAAATAGTTCCCTGGTAATCTTGCTGAATCTCTCTCATCTTTTTTTATTTAATCGAGATACTAACCACATGTTGAGGATTTGCTCTCACCTTCCTAGATAGCTACCATATCAATTGCCTTGAACTGCCTCCCTCCCTCCTTCAAGGTCCTGACATTTCCATCTCAGTGTAGAGCACTTGCAGTTCCAAATTTCACGCTCTCATGGTACAGGACTCAGAAACTGTGGTGGCCCTGGCTCCACGGTTAATCATTGAAACTTGTTTTATTTCACTCCCAGAAGGCGGCTGGACTGAAAGGCGTGCAAGCTGTGGCACAGAAGCCAAGCAGAATACAGACAGTGATGGTGGTCCCAGCATCAAAACCAGTCGGGTTTGTTTAAAGCTTTTAAGATGGAGCTGGCTAAGATGCACTTGGCATTCAGTGCTACTGCACTTGGGTCCCTGCTCCCATAACTTTACCTTGGGTTACTCCTGCCAAGTCTTTTATCAGCAGTACCATCCCCAGACAAGGTGCTGCTATTTATTTTGGTCCAATTACAGAAATGTATTTGGCTCCGACATCTGATAAGCTCCTTCAGGGCTCTTGAAGCAGTTCTTCTTTAGCTTCACTGTCAGTTGTCCTTTCCTCCTCCTCCCTCTGGTGTCCAGTGAAGAAAATGCTCAGATGCTGTCAGGCATCCTTGCATTAGTCTAACATTTGCATTCAGCCAAGCTTTGCATGAAGCATCGCTGCAGCACTAAGGCTGGTGTTCAGAGTTGTCGAAAGGATTTGTCAGAAGTGATTACTAATCAGGCAGAAAAATATCCGAAAGAGATGTGTAATATACAGGAAAAGCTCTGCCTGCTCCGAGCTACTGGTGCACTCCCAACAACGAGCTTTAATTGTTAAAATGCAAACCCACAGCTGCTGAGAGCAGCCCGTAAAATATTTACTGTAAAGCGTATTCAGCTGAAGCGCTGGCTTATGTGAGCGGACGAGTCCTGCCGTTGTGTTTGAGTGAGGAACAGAAGGGTGATTTCGGGAAGGATGAAGCTGAAATGTCCCCTCTGCGTGTTCAGCTGCTCACGTGTCATCTGAAAATCATTTGCAGGACTCATACAAGATTGGGGCAGGGGTAGAAATACATTAGGAGAGGGGCAATGACAGGTCATTGAGGGTTTGCTTTCCAGAGGCCCCACAGAAAACTTGCCTTATCTATGCTCTGGTTTAATTTTTTGTTTTCCCCTTCCTCCTCCCCTCTCTAGACCCTAACTGTATTATTGCTGCTGTTTTCCTATTTCACCCATACATAGTGCTGGATGAAACTCACTGAGCATACCTCATGGCTTGGACTACAGCACTTGGGGGGTTCAGAAAGGATGAACTCCGAGCAGAGGCAGGGTGCAGAGGAGCTACTTGGGCTGTACGTGAGACCAGATTGGAAAAGTTGCTTTTGCTTAGCAAAATGAATGGACAGAGAGGACGGAATTATTGTCTCTAACTATTAGGTAGGAGAGACAGGAGATACTTAAACTGAAGAGAGATCTTGGCTGAAGAACAACTGGGTGTTGTTCAGCCGTGAGTAGTTTAAACTGTAAATAAGAAGAAGAAAGTGCCAACCCATTAGAGCCCGTAAGTCAAACTGGAGAAGGTCTAAAGCCTTTGCTGCCTGAAAGTGAACTCGGTACATTTGAAGGGGATATGACATGGTGGCTGCAACAGCAGAAGAGACGATAACTCAGCAGGACCATTCAAGGGCTAGGTACCTGAAAGTAAACCAGTGCTATTGGTTATAAAATGCAGAATTAAGCGTATGTTTTTGTGTCTGCATTGCACAATGTGATTGCACATTTCAGTTATTTTGAAGAATTATTGTTAATAAGGCCACAAAAGACACACCTTTATTTTGAATATTTGTAGCTGAAAAGGTTCTTTTAACCTTGTATCTACAAGGTACATAAGGTACTTTTCTCAAAAATAAAGCGAAGAAAGTAAGTAATAATATTTGCCACTTGAAATCTATTTGTCATTGAAGTCTTGTCTACACACAGTAATCGACTGAAGCAATTCTCAAATACCTCTCCATTCTGCACAGATTCTATTCATAATAAAAGCAACATTTTGTCAGAATAATTTCCCTGCTTCCCAATGGAATTTTATTCTGGGAGTTGTGTCTATGCTGGGACAGGTGCGGGGCTGTTTCAGAACAAGTTATTCTGCAAAACTACTATGCTGTATTTTCTGGAGTCACTAAGATCTATCATTGGCTTCAGTGAGAACATTTGTGTGTCTTATTTATGTATTGTGTGAATCACCTCAGATAAAAGAAGAAATTTTTTTCCTTTTTTTTTTTTTTTTTAAGGACAGTCTTCAGTTTAGGTAATCCAAAAATATTGTGACCAGTTTGTGTTCAGTTACAAGAATTAAGCTGAGTAGTTTTCATGCAGGTTTGAATGGACAGTTTCCCTTCAAAGCTTGCACAGTGCTCACTAGCATCTTTATTCACTGGAAGGTCAAAAAAATAGCATAAACCTTGAGCCTGATCTACGTAATCCCCTTGAAGATGTGTTCCCACTGCTCCAGATCAAAGTGAAAGCATGCAGGTGAAATGTCACTCACATGTCATATGCAAATCTAACAGCTTTCCCTAGTGCCAAATTCACATTAAACTGATGAATGGGAATTGGTCTCCTGGAAAATATATGATATATATGCTAGAGTTTCAAAACTAAATGTATTTTATAGGAAGAAGCAGCAATGCAATGTCTAAATGCCCATCAGTGGGTACCTGAGTCTTACCTCCATGTAAAAGCGAAGGCCATTCTAAATTCCCTGTTCATGGTTCAGTTTGAATGAGAGGTGTTTGTGGGGAGCGATGAGGTCGGTGGAAGTGGGGAGAGGTCTGTGCCAACAGTCCTGCTCATTTGGTCCTTGACTCGGTGGTCTTAAGAAGCTCCTTGTGATGCATATAACTACCACAAAAGTTTGCAGCAATGGAACAAAATTATGAAGCTCTAAAGCAATAAACCTAATAAGTCTCCTTAGCTAGATGGACCTTCCCTTGCTGTTCTGGTGATGCTCTTTGCAGTGAGAGTAATTAACCCCTGAAACTTCCCACAGAGAGGAGTTAACTCCTCCTCCTTGTGCTGAAAATGCATGCTAGAGTCAACTGCCTTGGACTTGAAGGCTCTTTCTGTAGCCTAAAATGGAAGGACATCTTTTTTTCCTCTGTACGTATCTCATGTCCATGCCACTGAAACATCACGTAGTAATAGAAAGATACATGTCTTTTTCTTTATGCTGCTTGCTGAAGCTTCAGGCTCCCCGCAGCCAAGGTAGAGAGAGTTACAAGATCCTTTAGACCCATTCGGAAAACTTTGCAAACAATACATCATAACAATTTATAATTGCAAGCACATTATAACACTATAATTGAAATCAGATTGCTCTTTGAGATCTAGAGTGTCAAAACACAATGCTCAGGCATAAATGAGCAGTGGCATTGAGCATTGAATATCTGAGCTGAGTGAAATCTGTTACCGCTGCAGGTTTCAGAGGACGTCTCCTCACTACTCCGTCCTTTCTGCCCCACCACAAACACCTATCAGTCTGAATTTTATAAACAAAAATACTGTCTTTGTACTTGTTTATCGAGATCCTCTCCCCCCATGGACATGAAGTCTTCCCTTCCTGTCCTTACCCGAAATGTTGGAAATGGATCATTTAGTGGTGAGAGCCAAACAAAAAAAAAAAAAAGCAATATCTCACAGTGTTGGAATTAGAGCTTCTTTTCAGTTGCTATCCCTAATGATGTAAAACCATGGTAATTAGAGCTGCAATCAGCTATTCAGTGCAGACTTGAACTCTTTTGAACAAGCCACTCACTTCTGTTTGCCCTTCAGGCTTGCAGTGAAGAGTGAGTTGAAAGTCATGCCACTTAAGCGTCTAGCTGCCAGAAAATTTCAAACTGTCTTAGCAGCTGCTGAATTAGAGAAAAAGTGAGGCCAGACTACATTTCGGAAAAAAACACAACCTGGGAATCATCTGACCGTTACCACAGAGCATCTTTGCCTGTGCCAAAGCTTCTGGAAAGAGAAGAAAAGTTCACCATTTCCAGCAGTGTTTTCAGTTCCTAACACAGAGGGAGCAGAGCATTATACTGAGGTCTTTGTCCCATGTTTGGATCCGTAGGAACCCCTCTGAACCCTATCTCACTGAGCACAGAGCTGCCGGTACCTATCATCATGCATGCCACCTTTCTGGTTGGTTTTCTTACTCTGCTCCCCAGCCCACCACGTTGGAGCAGGAGCAGATCTAATTCCTCTCTGCCATCTGGTGTGCTCAACTGACCTCTACATTTGTTGAAAATCCCGTTTTCAAGTCACCTTTTTTTTCCTTGCCTTACCTACTGTCAACCACTGCAGCTACCAAAGGTCCCAGTACCTTCTACTAGGGTATCTCCCATCATACCTGTTTGTTGAATCTCTCAGCAATTCGTCACTCAGCATAAGTTATTTTGAGCTGTACACTGAAAAATGCGTGGTATTGTAGTGAAAATAACACCATCCAGAAATAGCAGATGGGGGAATATTTTTGATAGCTCATAGGCACCCCTCACTAGTTAGTAAATTATATTTAAAAAATCAGAATCATAGTATACTTAAAGAAATATATGTTCATGTCTAATGCCAAGATTTATTTTTCAAGTTCATTATTTTGTATTCCAGGGTTATAACTTTGTAATTCCAGAGTAATGGATTTCCTGATTAAATTGGGAATCACATTTGGCATTTAAAAATCTGTCTTCGGTTGCTTCCTCTGTTTGTTTTTTGTTACTGTTTCCTTTCAAGAGATTTGCCTGGGAAGAAGAGAATCAGGTTAGTCAAGTTTGTAAGTTGGTCTACAAACTGCATTAGAAATGAAATGTTTTTAAAATGTTTTGCAATGGGACTTTTCTATTTGCTGAAAATAGGCAATCCTAGTAAAAATACGTTGCTAAAACTTCTGACTTATGTGCAGGGAAGGAGCAGGTCTGGGGGAACCTTTAGTTGGGAATAGCTGCATCTTTTTTTCCCAAACCAGCAAGCCACTCTTTGTTACTGTCTTCTCTCCATTAAGTGGAATTATATTCTAACAAGGCCAAAAGAAGCTGATGAGACCATAAAGCAAGTTTAAAGCAAGTTTGATGTCACATTTACTATTCTCTTACAGCCTTATTCTGATTAAGGACTAGTATATCAAGAAGCAGATGCAAAAAGCAGTTGAAGTCAAGAAAAGATGAAATAAAGGAGATGTTACACATTTTGATATTTTTAATAAGTTTGAAGTTCATACCCCTTATTAGAATTGCTTATGTGCAAGTATTTCAATCCACTGTGCGAGTTAATTTTCCTCTAAACAGCCCCGGAGTGTTAGATATGCCTTTTTGGGGCAACGCCGTGTATTGTTATGCAGCACCATACACTGATCACTGGTAATTGGTTTTGTAAAGCAAGCTAGCAGGAACTTGTTTTCTCTTTGTGATAAAAATAAGCCGAACTTAACATTTAAAATCAGGTCGTCTTATAAATAATGTAATATTTTGGGATTACGCAGTGTTTTTCTCCTTCAAAGTGCTTTACAGGTGTTAATCTTAGTGACATTAGCTGTTTGTTTTTGATGATCTGAATTTGCAAGGTTTGGGATAACTCTGCTTACCAAAAACACGAAGGGGGAAATATGTGGTGCTGCTGAAGTCCATGGCAAGGCTCCCGTTAGACTCCAGGAAGCAGCACGGTTTCACCAAGGTTTTGGATGCCGACAAATGCCTGCAGCCACAAAGGGTAATTGTCGGTAGCTTGTTCAGACACCAAATAGTTTGATGTGCGTTACTAATGTTCATACAAATAGTGCATTTGTGGGAACTAATTAATTAGCATTACCAGGTCATGCTGGAGTTTCTCAATGCAAGGCATCCAGTTGAAATAGTAAGCATCAAATTCAAATATCAACCTCAAAAAGCCCAAGCACTTAAAAATGTTTGGGAGCTACGTTAAGCTCCCAAAATTCCAGATATAAAAATACCACATTGGAGTTCCTTCCGTCTTTTTATTTCAAGCCTCTAGTATTCACATCCATATTTCAAGCCTCTAGTATTCACATCCAATTGCCTTTTCTAAACCCTGGGAGGCTAAGAAACTCCAAACAAAGCACATTGTCATATGAGCACCTGATTCCAAAGACAACAGCTTTATAATATTACCGTTCTGATAATAAAGGAGAATCAGCATCGCTGGTATGTGGACATTTTAATTGCCTGCAGAATTTCCAGCTCTTGCTGGTGTGATACATGCAAAGTGATGACACTAATCTGTTAGTCATTTGAGGCACAAGTGTTTTCCCCTCAGCTACCCTTCATTAACTCCATTTGCACCAATTCTCTTCTAGAAATGAGTAAGCAGATGAAGAGATGCCTGTGAAATCTGCTTTTTGGGTCAGCATTAGTTTTACATCAGTTGCCCTGCATTTTTGTGGCAGAGTGGCCATACTATAGGTCTATAGACACTATAGTGGTCTATACTATAGGTCGTGTCCGCCAGATGTACGTGTCATCTGAGCTCCAGAGTTGCTCGGAGGGGTAAAATAGGATAGAACAGTTGCTAATTCATTGCTTGGCATTTTGTTACACATTTTGCATTAATTTCAAGGGCTGAGATAATTTCCTAAAGTTTTGAGATGCTTCACGAAGTGTGCTTTAAGGCCAGGAGGAAACCTGTACTTTAATTGCTAAGGAGGTGAACAATTAACGTGTTTGGAATAACGAAAAAATGTCAGTTTTGCGTGATCTTGCATGCTGACAGCACAATAAAGGTGGTGTGCGCGTTATGCACATGGCTGCCTTTCTGTGGCAGGGAATCTAGATCTGCTTTAAAATCAGTAAGGAAACCAAAGCATTTGCTGAATGCTGGAAGAAAAAAAATGTCTGAAATCTTCCCATCAGGATGTTTTATTGCATGAACCACCTTATCTTGCAGAAAGCAGTAGGTTCTTAGATGAGAACAAAACAGGAGGTTGCTTAGCAAATGAAAGATGAGAGCTCTGAAATTCTTCCTAAAGGCTTTGTTTTCTCCCTAGCTTGAGGATTTGAAAGTTGGCTTTTTTTTTTTCCCCTTATGTTTTGATTTGGTATTAAATGCTGAAGTGGTATAAGTGGAGCAACTCAAACCCACACAGTGTTGTTTTATATCAAATGTGATGTGATGTAACACAAGGTGGCACAGCAGAACCTCATACTATGCATTAGATAAGGCAGATTTAGCTGGAGATGTGCCTCCCACATCTTCATCGGGATTTGCACAGCAGGAAATGGAGCAGGCTCGGAGCTGTGCAGCAAGGAGGGTTTTATTCCACCCAGTTTTTCCTCCTACCCTTACATACCGCCTGTGTGGCATTTTGGTGTGCATGTAATTGTAAATAACAAGTTTTTATCAGCCGCGTTGCAGGTAGGTGCAGTGGCTGCTGCCCTGATTTGGCATTATAATAAACAGTCATAATAGAATTAATGAGGTATCAGAAATCCGAGAAAGGTCTTTGTTTATCACTGTAATTAAATACATTTGGAGAGTCATTAAAAGCAATAGCAGGTGGGGAAAACTGAGGAAGAAGGATGGCTTTGTAATGGACTAGTCAATGGTTTTGTTCTGAGATAGATTGTTTTTAAATACCTATCCTCATGTCTCTCAGTCTCTCTATTCTGAATTTTTTTTCCCCATTCTGCATTGGGATTTTATGTTTACTCATTTTCATGTTTATTTTTTCTTGGTCAGACGGACTTATTTTTGTGATGGTGATAGTAATTACAACTATACCAGCTTTAAGACCCTGTTAAAGCTGTGTCTTTTATGGCAGAAGACCTGCACTGTACCATGAGTTGGACTTGAGAAGTTGGCAGGGCTTGTAGACCAGACAGGTTTGGTAGAGGAGGCTGAGCTTCAGGGAGATGACGCAGGTGGCTGAGGATGCTGGAGCAGGTCAGGGCCCTCTGGCTGGTGGCACAAGGAGGTAATGTTGGTAGGGATGTGGCAGGTGAATATCAGTCCCCAGAAGTTTTGACTCCATCCTTATCTTTAAGGGTTAATTTCTGAGATGTACAGTTACATACTTGGAAGTATAGAGTTACTGATTTATTTCAATAGAAGATTATATTTTAAATCTAATGAAGTTATGTTTTGTGAAAACATCTGCAAAAACATTGTCCTCTAGTAAGGATTTTCTGTCTTAGCGTGCCATGTGTGCATGCACGTCCCCCAGGTCTGAATCTGACTGAGCATTCTGTAAATATTAGCTTATTATTAAGGGACGTTATTTATTAATAGCAACATCAAACTAATGCCAAGAGGGCCCTGTTTGTAGGCATCCCCTTCATGCAGGCTGCTCTCCAAATATGAAATAAGAGAATCTGCCATAAGCAACACAGGTTTGAGCACGTGGATTTACATCTTGTAACAGTGCTGTGGTAAGTCTGGAGACAAACACCCCCACTGAGCAGGATAAATACAGATGTGACAATAGCAAAATACGGTTTCTCCTCTATCAGTGTCCTCCATGCTGAACTTGAAGTGGCACATGAGATTGGCCTTGAGGGGCTGCTGCCCTTCGGTACCCACATGGCGATGCCATGGGACAGCCAGATGAGGAGAGGGGGTTTGGGACTGGACATCTTCAAAATAGCAGCATGCCCCAAAAATTGTGAGATGTGCTCCAGAAATAAAGCTTGCAAGTCATGGATTTTGTGGGCTTGTGGAAAAGGGTAGGTACCTTCATGCGTATCCACACATGTATGCTTATGTATATGAAAAAAAAAGTCTATAATACATGTGTACACACACATATATCTATGTAAAAAGAACATGGGGGCTTCTAATTACTGTCCAATTCTGGTGTTTACCTTCTTGAATTTGTGAGGTTTCAGAAATTTAATGTCTATGTACATATTTGTCTAAATATTAACAGAGATTTTCATCTACGCAAATGACTCCAACAGCTCAAGCTTTAGAAAAAACCCTTCATTTAACGAGCTTCAAAATAAAAATATTAGAACTGCTGACATACTTTCAACCACAGGTTAGATGGGTAATTGTCACACTAATCCCCAGTCTCTTTATTATCTTACTGTCTTGGCATTACCATATATATCTTACTGCATAGTTAAATTTATATTTCTGTAGTAATTAAATAGATTTTATTAGCCTGTAACTTCTTTATTGCTTCTAAAATCAATTCTGGTTTGAGATGCTGAAAATATGACTGAGACTTCAATTACGAGAAATTCTTTAGCATCCTGACCAAGAATGAGTAATTGAGGCTAATACAGTCTTGTATAACATCTTGTACTGGGTTTGTGTGGCAAGGTTTTGGGAGGGGCTATAGGGGTGGCTTCTGTGAGAAGCTGCTAGAAGCTTCCCCCATGTCCAATAGAGCCAATGCCAGCTGGTTCCGAGACAGAGCTGCCGCTGGCCAAGGCCGAGCCCATCAGCGATCGTGGTAGCACCTCTGGGATAACATAGTTAAGAAGGGGGAAAAAAAAACCTATGCAACTGCAGCTGGAGAAAGGAGTGAGAATGTGTGAGAGGAACAGCCCTGCAGACACCAAGGTCTGTGAAGAAGGAGGGGAGGAGGTGTTCCAGGCACCAGAGCAGAGATTCCCCTGCAGCCCATGGTGAAGCCCATGGTGAGGCAGGCGGTCCCCCTGCAGCCCATGGGGAAGCCCATGGTGAGGCAGGCTGTCCCCCTGCAGCCTGTAGAAGTCCATAGTGGAGCAGATATCCACCTGCAGCCTGTGGAGGATCCCACGCTGGAGCAGGTGGATGCCTGAA
Organism: Scopus umbretta; assembly: GCA_013400535.1. Taxonomy (NCBI): domain Eukaryota; kingdom Metazoa; phylum Chordata; class Aves; order Pelecaniformes; family Scopidae; genus Scopus; species Scopus umbretta. The sequence goes on along the minus strand of VZTL01034949.1, from coordinate 64,778 downwards.
GGAGTCTGTGACCCCATGGAAATCTGGTGCTGGAGCAGGCTCCTGGCAGGACCTGTGGACCCATGGAAAGAGGAGCCCATGCTGGAGCAGGTTTGTTGGCAGGACTTGTGACTCCATGGGTGACCCATGCTGGAGCTGGCACGTCCTGAGGGACTGCACCCCATGGAAGGGACCCACGCTGGAGGATATCATGAAGGACCGCAGTCTGTGGGAAGGAATCACACTGGAGAAGTTCATGGAGGGACCCCATACTGGAGTAGGGGAAGAGTGTAAGGAGTCCTTCTCCTGAGGAGGAAGGAGCGGCAGAGACAGTGTGTGATGAACTGACCGCAGCCCCCATTCCCCGTCCCCCCCGGGAGGGGAGGTAGAGAAGTGGGGAGTGAAGTTGAGCCAGGGAGGAAGGGAGGGGTGGGGGGAAGGTGTTTTAAGATTTAGTTTTTATTTCTTATTACCCTACTCTCTTTTGATTGGTAATAAATTAAGCTAATTTCCCCAAGTCAAGTCTGTTTTGCCTGTGGAGGTAACTGGTGATTGATCTCTCCCTGTCCTTATTGTGGCCCACGAGCTTTTCGTTATATTTCCTCTCCCCTGTCCAGCTGAGGAGGGGAGTGATAGAATGGTTTTGGGGGGCACCTGGTGTCCAGCCAGGGTCAACGCACCACACATCTTTAGATCACCTAGAACTGAAATTCTTGTTAATGGCAAAATATGCTATGCCTTGTTACATTTTTTACCAGTGCCAGTGCGTTAATAATGCCCGAGATGGTCTCTTGACAACATTGCTTTCTAGCATTGAAGATTAGCATTAGAAATGTGGCATTTTTCACTGTATTTGGTAGTTACCAAACTTGATTTATGGCAGGGCTCTATTCCTGCAGTGTAAATTATGCTCTCGCTTAAAGCTTGTATTGCATAGCTAATTTTTTTGTTAGTGCAGTGACAGTCTTTTCATGCAAATCATGATGATGAGCAGAAAAGTTGGGCAGGGTCAAGGTAGGGGTTTTCTTCTTGATGGTGCTCCGTATGGCTGTGTGCAGGCTTGCCTCTCCTGCTGCAGATTACTCTGGTATGTTTTCTTGTTCTTTCTCTAGTCTGGAAAAGATCAAGTTCCATCTATTTTTTTTAGATAGTATTTGTCCTTTCTTAGAAATTCTTTGGCAATGGATTATACAGAATCAAGGGGATTGCTTTGTCACCACCAACCTCCCCTCCCCTGTCCCCTGGTGACACTAATGGCCATTAGCGTTAATTATTTAGAGTTCCTTGTTTTTCACACAGAAAGCAGCGATCGATGTGCAGTGCCAGGTATATGGTTGTATACCCCCTGACTCCAGTACTTTACCCCTCATCTTTCGAAGTGTTTGTTTTCTTTGATACAGCCGTCGGGTTTTATTTGGCACGGTGTAAGCAGCACTATTTAGAATGCTTGTTATTTTTATTTTTTTCCAGGCAGGAACATTTTCTCTGTAAATATTAACCTTGTGACACAGTCTGAAATGTTTCTTTTCTTGTGTTTTTATTCATCTCCTGCTAATTTTCAGCTGTTGTGCATTCTGGGCTGCAGACCATGTAATGGTGAAACCAAACGGGTAACCTTTTCACCTAGGCTCACCTATTGCTTTTTTTGCTGTAGGATATGGATGGTCCACAGGGTATCCTGACTGGAAGTGTTAAGCAATCATGAGACGTAAAGAACTAGACACAGTTGTTGTTTCCTTTCATGTGCAAAAACACCCCAAAACTGAAAAATGTTGAGCATTAGCCACAGATGATTTAAGCAATAAATAAGATGATATGTCTGGCTTCTAGACTGGCTACAAACAATATCAAGCGCCTTTGTCCTATGAGTGGGTTGTGCAAACTGGCACCGAATTGTTCCAACTTCAGTTGAAATGCCATTAAAATATATACTTTTTTTTTTTTGTTTGTTTTTTGTGACGGAGGGCTAAGTGTTCACACCAACTGGCCTTCACATAACTGAGCTGTCCAGTTGGGTTGACTGGGTGACTTCTGTGGTGCCTAGAGATAGGTCTTCCGTAAGATTCAACTTTTGATCATTTTGATCCACTGTTTCTAAAACACAGGGCTGTTCAACAGGACATGATGTGTCTGGTTGTCCTAGGTGATTTTTGAGCGTTTGTGGCCTTCTGAGCTCACACCAGAGTCAGGTCCGGGCTATGGTACAGATTTGTAGTCACACATTGCATTCTGTATATGCTCAGTGAAACAGAATTTACCATGTGTCCTGGTTTTCCTATGTTACTTTGGTCGCATAAAGACAAAAGATTTGAGAAAATGTTCCTGTAAAAATTGAAGACCACTGCATGTTAGACACGGCAACACTTGGGGTCATGGTTCTGTCCCATGGGTTATTCCATGAACTCATCATAGGTAGGATTATGGAACTTACAGCTGTCCAGCTCCAAAAGTTTTACCACACAAGGCTGCAAAGTTAATGCATGCCAAATAATATGAAATAACCTGGGTTGCGGCTTTACTTCATGGACCACATCGGTCACAGCATAATACAGTGTCATGCAACAGAAATACTGCTCCTGATGGGTAATGGCATTAAGAGTGCTGAAGTCATGGTACAAAACTTGCTTAATGATTTGCATTTTTTCCCCCATGTTACAAAACGTAGTTGAGCAGATGGATGCAGCCAGCTGTACACAGAGCTTTAGGGAGTACTGGGGAGAAAAGAGAGAGGGTTTGTTAAGATAAATGTAATAATCTCTGTGATAATTAGTTTAATTTAGATCCCTGCATCTGACTCATTTTTGACTAACCTTGTATGAAGCCTTTCTTGCCTTGCTGACGAGTCTGTGAATTTAGTTTGATTACAATCCCTTTTTTTGGGCTTGCGGATTGCTCACTGATCACTGATATTTTTCATGAAGCAGTTGCTTTATTACATTGTTATTTAGAGGGGAGTAATTTGTGCTTTCTAATTAATTTAATTCCAGGCACACTTAGTAAGTAGCTACAATGAGCCCATTCAAGGGGTTTTAGGTCATATTGACATTGTTTACCAGATGTGCTCGTTTGTTTTAAAACACTGTTAACTCTGTGATGGCAACAGCCCCGTTTCATTGCATGACTCTTACACGGTCTCTAATCTGCACCTCCAAACCCCCCTCCCCCCCCAAATTAGAAGCTGTGTTTCAAGTACTAGTGAGAGATGTCCATAGGCATTAAATTAGAGAGGAATTATATTGCAAACAATGTTGATATAAACTATCACTATTCCATTATCAGATTTGAGGGCAGAGCAGCAGGGATGTGAATGCCATTACTCCGACTGCTAATAAACTGGACAATGCCAAAGAGATGTAGACTGGGTGTTAAGTCCACGGTTGGCCCATTTACCTCTGAAAAACTTGCAGTGAGGCTTCAGGAGAGAACGGGGCGGCCTGGAGGATGAGTGTACCAAGCAAGGCATGGCATGAGCAGTGGCCTGAGCAGTGATGGGCCATGGTTAATGTAATCCAAAACTGCATGTTGTACTTCATAGTTGTCACCATCCCAAACTCATAGGCGTGGGCAATTGGTTTTGCCAGAAGCCTTTTGATAAAGCTCAGCATTTTCTTGCTAGTGATGCTCCCGGGATTTGGGGGTTATTCGAGCACTTTGTGTTCATTGCTGTTAAATAGTGTATCCATTCCATCATCTGAGCAGGAAAACTACATATGATACCTATCATTTGCTCATTTGGCCTGCTGCGTCAAGAACTGGAGTTTTAAAATGAGACCCTAATTAGATGAATTAGATGAATGAATAACATTTTTACAGGAAAATGTACAGGCAGGTTATTCCCCTGACTATAAGCTTGTCCCATGAAAAAACTACCAACATTTGTTAGCGTGTTCTGCAGTCACTTATTTTGGTAAAAAGTCAATTACTGCTTGTTCTGCAGCAAAGTCTGGCACAGAGCAGCGACACTGTAAGATTCATCAGCCTCTGAAGGACCTGCTGAACAATGGCCTTGATGTGTTTTCCATTATTTTCTAACCATTTTCCATCTTACTTTTGGATGGGAACAGCCAAAATTAATGACAAACTTTGAAGGAAAGGTCTGTTCAGTAGTTCATACTTAGTAAATTCTAACATTTAACACTTGTGATGCAATAAATTGAATCTGAGTACAGTTTGAACCAACAGCCCAGCTGCATCTCAGCTTTATTTGTTGCAGGGAACATTTAAATTGCTGTAATACCTTTCCTGGCTCACTCTGGTCTGCAAAGGGTGCGTGCGTGCATGGGGATCTGTTCTACCTATTGACTTAATAGGAAGGAGCATCCCTTGGAAGGGGAGAGTAAACGTGTGTGCATGCATGTGGAAGGGGGGAGAGAGAGAGGGAGAGCCTCTATCTGTGTGTTGATCTCCGTGATAAATGATGCCTGCTAAAAATGTGACTTGCCGTGAACATTATTAGTGCTTTCCTCTTTAAGTGGATTATACAAACACAGTCACCGTCAGCAGAAATGAAGCTGCAGTCTTCATTGTTTAGTTCAAACAGTTTTGATGTTTCATTGTCCCTCGATCAATCAGTGCCTGGAGGGGTATCAGCTATTGGCTGAGAATGCATCAGAGCGACGTGCAGAGCACAGATATTCCTCAAAAGCTGAAAATACGCCGTTTAAAATCCTCGTTACAGTTTGCATCCCAGTCTGTGAGCAGGCAGCGAAGTGAGCCCCGTTTATCATTTTTAATTGTGGATCTACCCTATTCAGAACTAACATCTCCCAAATTACCTTAAAATGAGCTGCTTCCTAGACAGATTTGCAATTCACTTGCATCACTTATTTTATTCTCTGTGTAAAAGTTAGACGAGGGCATGGGGTTTAGCACAAACAAAATGCATAAAGTAGAAAACATAACGCGGCATAAATGCCACATAAATCACATCCTAAAGACAAAAGCAGATTTCAAACATCTGAATTACTGAGCACTTAATGTAGAGTGTAATCTTCTGTTTTGGTTTATGTTTGTTTTCCGGAGTGCCACGCAGAGTAAAAAATGGGGAGTTCCCTCTCCTCCAACAGTGGAGGAAAAAGAGGGTGGTTTGCAAAATGTCCAGGAAAGAGCTTTTCCTGCGTCGGAGGTAAATCCCCCGGCCGAGTGTCTCCTTTGCAGCTGGGAACTGAGCTTTATGCAGAAGTCGTCGATAGAAATCCCACTCGAGTTCTCTTGCTCATCACAGAACGAGTAAGAGGCTGCTCCAAAATGCAAAATTGTCCTTGAGAAAACCTTCTCTGGTGCCCTCCCAGTAGTTTCTTCCTTCGGTTCCATCAACTGCAACCTGTGTAACCCCCCTTCTCCAAACTCCCTGGCATCCCCCCCAAGGGTCAGGACATTTGCAGTGCTGTTGTCAAGCCTCAGCTCTCTGAAATTGTAACTAACAGATAAAACCTCTGGCTTCAAACATTTACGCCTAGGATAGACAGGGAGGAAACCGCGTGTTTTCTCCGTAACGTTCACGTTTTTTGGGATAAAAGCTTATTCCTCCTTATGCTTTTGTTTTCCTTTGCCCAGCCCACGCCTCCCGGCTCAAGCCAACGCACATTTTCCTGTCAAAAATCGATTCCTAGAGCAATACTTTTTAAAAAATCAACCTGTTTCCCCTGCGCCGCCGCGATTGGTCCGATACCATCGCCGCGCCGATCGCGTCCAAGGGAAACAGCCTCGGCTTAATTGTAAGCCGAGTCTCCCCGTCACCCAGGGGAGCGTTTGAGACTCTGCCCAAGCGCCGGGTTTCGGCGGCTGCTGAGGGCTGTGGGTTCCTCTCCCAGCCTCCCGGCTGCTGCAGCACAAGTCAGCATAGCTAATGCAGATAGAGCTCTCCCCCCCGCTCCCTTTTTCCCCCGCGCCCGTCGCTCGCTCGCTCGCCCTCTTCCCTGCGCTTTGATTCGAGATGAACAGACTGGTAACTCCGAGGCGAGAGCGAAAGCTGACATAACTCTGCAGATGGCTACGTTCGGATGATACACCTAGGGATTTTTCTTTAAGGGAAGGTAACGTTTCGATGCTAATGTTTATTTTTTCCTTGTTGCCGTTTTTCAGGACTGCCGGTCCCAAAGAAGAGCCCAAAGTCGGTAAGCACTTTTCAGCTACTATTTTTGTCTGTTTGTCTGCTTTGAAGGAGAAAGGCATGAGTTCGGTTTGTTTTCTTTGTGGGTCTTGATTGTTTTAAGTTGTCTTTCTGTCGCAACCGTGATTACCTTGCACGGCTCCTGCTGCATGGGGAGATGAAAGAGGAATGCAGTACAGAAGAGGGACTTGTTTGCAAATAAAGCCTCAGGTTTACAGATCCTCTTCCCTGACAGATGAGCTTCTCTGTCGTTTAACTTACCAAAAAAAAAAACCTATTGTTTCCTTTTGGAAAGATGGGAGGCTCCACCTTCTTGCCAGATAGCAATTCCTGCCGGGTGCTCATAGGCACCAACCTTTTCCATTAACTCCCTGAGTTTTCTCGAGTACCCTCAGCGGAATTATTAACAGAATGGGCAAGCATGCACCTTGCTGAGAGAGACAAAGCATGAGCGGAGCATGATTATGGTTCCCGGGGAATACAGTTAGCTGTCTGAGTGCTTGCTCTGGAGGCATTTTCATACTGAGCAGGGTTGTGCTGCAGGTGTGAGATTCCTTATTTTTTAAAAAAAACAAAAACAACAACAACAAAAAACCCCAACAAACCAGTATATTCTTGTCCCCTCTGATCCTATTTCCTTGTAAAGCTGTTACCTGGATGACATGTCAGCTAATAGCGTGGAAGCCGTGATCTGAAGCATCGTTAGAGCTCCATGCATGATACTGTGGAAGAAATTAATGTGCTACTTGTATGCAACAAAAAGAAATGTTTTATTTTTAAAGGAAATTGAATACTTAAAGCCTGAAAGTTTCCAGTTATCTGTTGAGAGGGAGGGGAAAAAAGGAGAATTCTCTCCCAGTAGCTTTGGAGAAGCAGAGCGAGTGAGGTCTTTGCCGTGTTGTAAGACAGCGCGAAACTTCACCGGCAGTCCTCGATGGGTGCCAGAAACTGCAGCTGGGCGCAGCCCACCTCGCTGCAAACGTGGGCAGGAGCTTTATGAAAGGGCTGAGCAGAAGGCTCCTGCTTTTAATACGAGTTCTCTCTCCATCCAAAAAGAAAGCCCTGAAATAATTAATGTGATTCTGATGGCTTAGGGCAGCGCTGATTAAAGTCACGTGAGCCCAGGGCCTCTACCGTTGTCTGCTCGCATTAATGTGGCGAGGCAGAAGCGTGGGGTGTGCTCCCTCGCAGATCACAGGCACGTCAGACCCTGCGCGCTCACTTCTGTCATACGCTGAGATTATTTCAGCCTTCGGTAAAACAGGAGCGAGTGTGTAAAATACGTACGCGTCTGGCACGTTTCTTTTCTCTGCCTGCACTTTTTTCCCCGGTCGGAGCAGGAGCGGCTGCGCTCGATCCGGACTCTGACTCCTGTCGTTAAACCAGCCCCGATCAGTGAGTCTCAGTCCGTTCAAAGCACGGAGGCTCCCACTTCGCCACACGCGCATTCGGCATCAGGTAAAGGGGGATCCTGCCATCTCAGACACCTCTCTGGTCAGCAGGGATGCACCATGAAAATCTGAGTATCGTCTAAATCCATGTCAGGATAATCCTGCCTCGGTGAACAAAGAGACTTGCTTGCAAACAGGTGTAGTCCTGCAACAGCAGATTTCTCCCTGCTGTTTGCTTTGAGGAGCTGGTCAGCCCTGGGAAAGCAGTCCCATTCCCTCGCGTGCCTCTCGCGTTTCTTTTGGGTCCTTCCAGTAATTTTTACTAGGGCCCCAGGCGGTGCCGTTGCCTCTAAAGCGCAGGATTCACAAATAACAGAGCCTCCCATTCCCCCTGCCTGCACGCCGGATCGTTTGCATCGGCAATTAGCAGCGATGTTTTACACTGCCGCATTGTGCGGCAGCTTTAATGAGCGACCGCTCCTCGGAGGGGCAGAGCAGAGCGTGTGGGAGCCAGCACAGCCGCTCCTTCATTCCCAGGCATCGGCGACATGCACGGGTTGAGCACAGAAACCTGGAGCAAAGCACCTCGGGGCACCCGTATACAGAGGAGGAAACTGTCCTCGGGGCTGTCGGGGATGGATTTACACCAACACCAGAGCTCGTGTGGCCAAGACGACGGTCAAAAGCATAAAAGCAGTGGTATTGCTTAACACCTTCCCTCCTTCCTTGGTTCAGTTGCAGGACTGGTGCTTGGCTGCGGGGCGAGGGGAGCCCGACCCTCTTGGCCATGAAGATTCCCACTTGCTCCTGTTCTGGCAGAGGATAGCCAGGCCTGCCCCGCTGGCAGGCCACCTCGCTGCCCCGGCACGTCGCCGGGATGGTTTGCTGCGCTTGCAGCCGTTGGGTGAACGTGGGTGCTGCCGGCGGAGCTGCGCGCCCGCGGGCTGTCCCCAGCGCCGCACGGGTGGCTGTGGGCCTTGGGTTGAACGTGCTGCCTGGTTCCCCCGCTCCCTTTGCCGGACGCAGAGGGAATGTTTTCCAGCGTTCCTTGATTAATAAATTAGCTGCAGCTAGAGGACAGCGTAAATCCAGGATGGGAACAGTTGGCCCAGTCTTAACTTGTGCTCGTTCTTTGTTTCTCCTGCTGCATTGGGGAAAACAGGAGCTCAGGTCTCCATCCTCTTCTGCTTCGCTCAGCGCAGCGATGAGCCCTGTTACCTCATGGCCTTTCCCAGAGCCTGGACACACTCCCGACTTCCTGACAGCAGCTGTCTTTTTCTCAAACAAGCCCTATTTTTAGCTGTCAGCCCCAATCCTGTATTCCTGAAAGGCTGACTTCAAGCTGTTGGATACCTCCTGGCTGGGAGGAGGTGTTTTAGCCCCTTGGAGAGGTTTGTTAGTGCTGGAGCTGTGACACCGTCTGGAAATATTTTCATGCCTTGAGCTCGGTTTTCCTGGGCTGTATTTTTCAGACTGTGTGTTTCTTCTGATGAGCTTTGCTCTTTTTTCTCAGTTTTTAAGGAGAGTTTTTCAACCTTGCTGGAAGAGCCAAATTAGTTAAAAAAAAAAGTTTGCAGCCGTACATGGGACTGGGCCTTTCTTCCCCCTTTCTCCCCACCAAGGGTACACTCACAGCAGCTCTCTGTGTTGCTTGTTTGTTTTCAGTTTCCCATTGATCAGTCTTTAGATGAAAATGGATAATATTTTTGTATTGACTGTCTGGGGATATACATTTTCAGTGTGCAAGTTCTCTAGTATAGCAATTTCCCCTGCAATTATCCTGGTATAACATGGATGAAAACAAACTTTTTTTTTTCTTTTTTTTTTTCACCATGTTGCTTGCATCAAAATACTCCACAAGGGGGCAAAGATTTCCATTCCCAGCTCAGTTTGCTGTTGCTGCCAGGACCAGCTTCTCCAAAATGCTCTAGAGCACAAAATCTGCAGCTAGATCATCAGAAGACAGGATCACTGCCGGGGGAAGAAAGTGCTAAGCTCTTCCAAAAATCTAATTTTTCTTTTGGGTGTAGATTGTCAGCATAGCTGAATTGTGGCCAAAAATGCAATTCCTATGCACAGCCTGTCCCTGGCAAGAGACTTGCCATGCATTGCAGGTGGACAGGCAGCACTTGGGGTCTGCTGATGTCCTGGTTTTGTCAGGAGGAGAAGTAGGTTCCATAGCATGAGTGTTTGTACAACGCATCCCTCTTCATTCAGAGACCATTCCCCACCCACCCCTCCCTTGAACTGCAGTGGGAGGAAGTCACAGCAACTCTTCCCTCTTGCAGTTTAATGCCTGGAGAATCCCGTGCCAAAAAGCTTTGGTGTCCGTTCATGCCGCAGGACACATGCTCCCTGCCACCGTCGCCTCTGCTGCTGCGGGTTTCTCTCTGCCTGACACAGGCATACACAACTGCTGCTAATAATTAGCGTCCCATCTCTGCCTGCAGCCCTCTCAGCCATGTCATGGGCCTCGGTTGTTTTAGCAGTCACTCTACAAAGTAACATTTAATTACTCTTTCATTTAGCATGAGTGACAAGCTGGTCTCTGCTATGTGGGTATCTGTAGCATTTTCCAGGCACTTAGAGACTTTTGTAAGCAGTTTTCCTCCTGTCTCCTTTTGAAGCACAACAGCTTCAAGCTCCCTGGCTCACATCACCTTAGCTGTTTTCATCCCTCCCTGTAATCAGAGGACGATGTAGTGCTCGGTGCGGGCTTCCTCAGCGTCTCTGCTGAGGGAGAAGCTGCCTTTCAGATCGGCAAAAGGAGTGCCTGTGGCTGAAAGTGGGATTGCATAGTGGAGGCAAAGAATCCTGGAAGGCTGATGTATGCCCATACCCTGACCACTGCTGCCCCCTCTTCTGCAGCAATTGCCCCCACAGCTACACTCAGATATCTGAGCCACGCTGGTGTTCCTGTTAACCTCAACCAGTGGGGAAAGGGCAGCTAGAAAAGACTTTCTTTTGAATAGTACATTTTCTTCATCTTATCTTTTGCAGGATAAGCACTGCGAAGTTTCAGGAAGGGGATAGGGAAGCTGGCACAGGCCATGCATCTCAGACCTGGGCCTTGGCCAGGGCATGAGAAGTTCCAGCTTTCCACATATTTATTTTGTCATAGCTGTCATACAGTACCAAGGTGATTGGTTTTCCCCATCACCTGTATTTAAGTGTGCAAGCTGCCTAAATGGACTCAAGGTAGTCATCGTAGTCTTGATTTCTAGCCACTTTTGGTCAAGAGTCTTTCTGGCAAGCTATTGATGCTTATCCATAGCTCTGGAGAAGACCGAAGACTCTGGAGAGTCAGGGGTGCTCTTGCTGACTTCAGTAGTTCAGTGTCCTATGCTCTTGTAGCTACTGTCAGAAGTCAACACGATTCAGCTGATCTGCTTTCCTTTGCAGTGAAAAACATGATCAGCATCTCAGGGTGCATTCTGAACTGCCCGCACTGCAGCGGTCTGTCACCAAACAGCCCCGTGCTCTTCTGGCCCTGATTTAGCTGCTTTCCTGCCCGTCTGTGAACTGAATGAGCCAGGCAGTCAGACCCAGACCCAGGAGGATCAGCCCCAAAGCTAGGAACAAGGCAGGAGATAGAGAAGCCATCCTTTCATTGGCATATCATCAGCTCAGATCTCTTGGGAAAGCTCCACCCTTGCATCAAGGCACAAACTTCTTAATCTGGGCCGTCCCCATTGCAGGAACACCATGGAGAACAGGGCGGTCAGACCCCTGCAAGTCCTGAGGAGGAGGAGGATGTGCTGAAGCTGCTACAGCATGTGTAAAAGTTTGGCCCCAAACCTTTTTGGTCTCATCTGGTGATGTGAAAGTCAATTAATATTGTCTTGAATTAATTTAATTACCTATATTCGTGTTTTCCATGACTGTGTTCCCTTCTCTGCCCCCCTCTTCAACTCCCAAGTAGAGATGTTTCAAGCTTTTCCAAGGACTTACTGTTTGGAAAAAAAACTGTCCCTCTGAAGAAGTTTCCCCCTACTTCTTGCAAAATGTCTGTGTATTTGCAATTGCAACTCTAGTTTAATTAGAGGTGGTTTTGCCTGAGATATGCTGACACTTCCATTTGCAACCCAAATATGAAACAGAATTCATAGTTTGTTCAATATTTAGACCTTTCATATCATAAGTGAGAACACTTTTTAAAGTTCTAACTTTGTTTCTTTTTAAATCAGAAAGTTTTCAGAGAGTTCTCCGCATTTCCCCAAGGGTTGAATAAAGCTTCACATTTTAGTCCCTGTACTCCAACTTCTGTAAACCAGCTATTTCCAGTGAGATTGGCCTGAAGTTTCACAGGATGCTTGTAGTTATTTTAGTAGTTTGGCCAAACAAACAAAACAATCCAGATGGCTGGACTCAGAGTTGTAAAGTGTTTTTTCTTTTTTTTTTTTTTTTTAAAGTTACAAAGGAGTGATTATCCACAGCATAGATGTTTTAAAACTGCTTCATTTAAAAACTGAAGGGCTACATATGAATTAGCTTCTTTTACCACTTAAAGAGCTAAAAATGTTTGAAATTGGTTCAGATATTTGTATTTGAAAGTCTGCAGATGAGTAATCACAGCACGTATGCTTTGTTCAAAATTGCTTTAAAGGACAAAGGCAATTTCACATTCTAGTCGATCGAGATACCATTTAAAAAAATGCTAGTAGTGGATCAACAACTTGAATGTAAGGCTGAGAGGTCAAAGTCATTTGGGCTGTTGGAGCTGGTTTTTTTTTGCTCAGTGTAAACCTAAAAATATGTGCAACTTAAAAAAAAAAAGAAAAGAAAATATTATTGTTAAGACTCAAAAAGAGGGCACTTTCCTATGGTAACTTTCTCCTCTGTAATTAATTCAGCCCTGCTATGATGGAGCATTGGCTGCCTGGGGTTTCATGATCAGAGTAAAGGAGGGGGTCCCCAGACCGGTGTGCACTTCAGCCCCCCGTGCTGATCTGCTCTGTGTTTGCTGCTGGCTTTTCTCCCAACCCCTGCTTGGATTTCACTGGAGAAGTCCCTGAAAGCAGAGACTCCTGTTGCAGTGTTTTCGGGTACCCCCTGCCAGTAGAAGGCTTTAAATTTTTGTCTGAGGTTTCTTGGTATGAGTGGCTGAGCCCTTTTAGCTAGGAAATTGTGGATGTTTTACAAACAACCCGTAGGATGCTATTTTTCCGGCCACCCTCTGCGTCACAGCAGCCCCGGGAACGTGCCAGTTCCCTGTGCCGGAGCAGGTGGGAGATTGGACTCAACCTTGATGCCAACCCAAGGTCATCTCAAAAGAACATTAAAAAGTATTTTCTGTACGGTCTGGGGAGCTCTTGTTGAGGGAGGATTTTGCTGCATATTGAGTAGTACAAATCCTGGCAATGCAAATGTGACTTGTGCTTCATTTGAGCACACCGTTGTGAATTTGAGTTAAGAATTATGTACCCTGCTTAGTTAAATATCGAGCAGACAGAGCTCTTGACATACTGCTTTTGAATAAGCCTTGAATTTAGGCGGACGTGTTTTTTTCCTCTTTTAATATGCTCAATTAAAACAAGGAAATCAAACTGCAAATAGACACTTTCACATTTGTGAAGGTCTGCTGTAATCCTGTGGATGCTCTGGGAAGCAGAGCCATGAAAGTGGTACTCTGTTGTCCACCCACTTGTGATGTGGGGATTGCAAGAGCTGCAGAGGAAAAGTGATCTTTCGTAGTAGGGGCTGTGCTTGCCTCTGTTTCAAAGGAACTGTTTAAGTTTTCACAGTGAAATTTGGTAGTTTCTCCTTTTTCTTGCAGGCTCACGTTAGACCCTGATGTTATCTGAGTAAAAGGTTGTTGAGTTTTTCTGCCTTAATGTCGGAAAAAATAAGTGCACTGAAACCAGTAACCTATACTGAGATTTAGATTTGTTTTACGTGTGAGATAGAGAACTGCATATTTTTTTATGATAAATGACTTTGTTTTGCATATCTCTTTCTGTCAGTCTGCCTATCAAAATCCGTCACTGGGGAATTATAACTCTACCCAGCATTAACTGGTGGCAGCAAAACTGTGATTTATATACTTACTTATGTGTATGCAGAAACCCTGATCAAAGAAGGGAGAAAAATTGATGGAAAACACCCACTCAAAGACCAATAACCGTCTGTTCTCTCTCTTTCCACTCGCTTTCTTCCTTACAGCAACCACTTGAAAGGAAAGACAGCCAAAACAGTTCTCAGCATAGCGTCTCCAGCCACCGCAGCGGGCACACTGCTTCCCCCGTTCACAGCACGCAGGTGCTGCCGGACTACGCTGCCGTGGAGGCGCCGGCTGCGGACCAACCGGACACTTCTGGGCAGAAAAAGCCAGATCCATTCAAAATCTGGGCCCAGTCCAGGAGCATGTATGAAAGCCGACGTGAGTATGAAGCAGGTGTGGTTGCTAAGGCTACGGCTCTGGCAGCTGCTCGCTGTATATTTTCTTTGCAAAGAACTGAATCTTTTAGATTTATGTTGAAAATATAAGGCTTCAGTTTGTTAATTTGGTATCTGTCAATGATAGCTACTTGATAGAGGTGCGGTTTCCTCTCTGATGAGGAATGAATTTAGATTAGCTCTAGGAAGGGGCACTTAAACCAAAGCTTAATACGAAAAATCCCTTTAAAATTAAAGACCATCTTTTCTCCTATTTTTTTTTTATTTTGCTTTTAAATTAAGCTGAAGGAGAATTTCCAAGTTTGTTATCCTAAAGTCCTTCTTGAGGTTAAGACTCATTGTCTATGCATAGGAATTTCAGTAAGGAGGGGAAGTATTTAGTTTGCTGAAATTCGTATCAGATGCTTTCCAGTCTCACTCTGGGGAGGAGAAAATCCAGCTGAGCCATTTTACTTTGACCAGAGTGGACACTTTAACAACACAGATATCAAATGCATATTGTAAGTGGCTTTTATGGCAATTAATAATCTGCACACTTGGCTAATAGTTCAGCAGGGCTTTGACTCTGCTCCAAGACTATAAACATAGTTTCAATCAGTTTCTTCTCCGCAAACAAAATAAACATGCTGGCTTTGCTTTAATTGCACTGCTGAAGATGATCAAATCCGTAAAAGCTTCTTAAAGAAAGAGTTAGAGTATTAGGTTCATTTTCAAAAGCAATAGTTACTGTACTTACAGAAAAGGGAGCTTCAAAGTCTTGGTGCTGTAAGAGTATCACCTGGAGTTTGATTTTATTGTGCTAACTAGAAATCAGTAAAACCGGTATGAAATGAACATTACCCCAGAATGAAAAACGGTAGGACTGTTTTTTTCTGACCAAATGAATCACTTCGAAGTCTTATGTCCTGAAAAAATTAAATCATGAGTCACAGTTTCTTGGCTGAAGATGCATCTCTTCGGATAGAATGTCTCAGCAATGCAGTTTGTAGGTGTCTCAGCTTCTGCGCACTGCTTCCTTCCCTTCCCAGGGATTAGGCGTACCGACCCTGCGGGTTCTTGGGACGGGTCAGGCTGATCTATGGAGAAGCGCCGCGACAGAACTTGTACGTGTATCTTGTTGAAATAGGAAAAAGGGGCAAGAGCTGAGGGACGGTGACACTTCAGCCCTGCAGAGATGTGGGCAGAGCTCCTCCTTCTCCTGCCCAGTTGGACAAGGCTGAGGCTGTCCCATGGCACTGGCATCACCCTTGCTCAGCTCATGTGGTTCCCTTAGGCACTGTGCTGGCATTGCTTCTGACCCCCTGCAGTTATTTAGCTAATTTCTAATTAACTGTTTAACTCATACTAATTAGTCATTAGTATCAGCTTAGCAGCTCTAACTCCTGCCTGTCTTTCCCGATAAAACCCAAGGCTGAGCCGGAGAAATCCTGAAGTGCACAGACAGTTGCCCTTCCGTGTCCACCTCCAACACCATGTGCTAAATCCTCCCTCTTTCCTTGATGGCTGCAGGTATCTTGTAGAGATTTTATCCTTGTCTGCGATTAGAGCCCTTCCAGAGCCTTTTCAGTGTCTCTTGACCCGCTGGTTTCCCACACTCCATTTCCCCCTGTGCCACAATCCTCTCTGCTTGGGTCTTTTGCTAGACTGGGATCTGCTACGCCCCTTCAGCTTCCCTGTTTCACCTTTCTGTGGTCCAGAGTCTCTGTAGTGGGGTTGATCTTCTTCTGTTGTTTCAGTCCTTATCTCCTGCCTCGTCTACCAGGTGAGACCTACCTGTTTGAACATTGGTGCTTTTCTACCTCCTTTTCGTCCCATTGCCATTTCCTTCCCTGGAAAGTGTTTTCTGAGATTTCTTGGTTTCAGAGATAGAAGGGTTTTGGAGAATGGCAGAAGTGTGGTATTGTCATGTCTCCTTGTAAGCATGTGCCACTAGAAGTGTCCAAGAGCCTATGAATTTCTGACCCTAAGCTGGAGTGAAACACATTCCCAGGGAATGAATCTGCACTCTTATCTAGTGACATGGTTTTGCTGTGCCTAATGAAAGGTAAAGAAAACCAGCAAAGATACAGTCTAAGTGAAAAAGGCAGTTGGATGTGCTCTGTCTCCTGTCGTGGTCTGATCCCAAAGTGTGACTGGTGGTTTTATTTAGAGGCCAGTGGTCAGCTCTTGCTCCTTCCCTCACGAAGCCCTCACCTTTCATCCTTCTCCCCAGTCTCATAAATGGAGACTGTGGTTCACAGCTGAAACGCAGAGCCTCTTCTGCCCTGGGAGCCTGGGACAAGCCACCATGCTTCTTTCCCTGTGTTTGGTCTGCCTGAAAACTGGGCAGTTGGCAGCTGCTCTGTTATGAACGTGAATCATCCCTTTGAGACTCGCTTCCCAGTGTTGCCCAAGCACTGGCTGTGTGGCTCTCGGACCACTCACAGGGACCTTCTGCTGATACGGAGCACCACAGACTGCGAGATGGGAGAAACCATTCCCTGAGCCTCCAGTTTCACTGTCTGTCCAGTCCACGTGTGCTGTTCTTTGTGTTTTTATCCAGCTGCGGTTCAGTTTAACTCCAGTGCCTCCTTTGGCTGGTGGTGATACAGTCATATCATTGCTTTCTTCTTTGCTTTAGCACCCGTTCCCTTTGGCTTTGGGACTGAAGTTAGCATCTCCTCTCCCACAACGTCCATAGCTTTGGGTGCTCTCTGCATCCTTCTGATGAAGACGTGAGCAGAACTGAATGCATACCTGACGTACAGCAGGAGGATGCCACCCTAGTGCCAATGCTGAAATTGGCTGATGCATCCTGTAGCTGGGGCTTTTGGTAGGTCCTAGAAGCTACCGCTGCCCAAGGAGCCCCAGCTCAGCTCTCCCAGCTCTTCCTGCTACCCAGTCCAGGGCTTGCTCTCTGTTGATTCATGGCCATAAATTTTAATAAACCTGAAAGGGATTATAAACTGTTCTTTTGAGAGGCAGGGTTTTGAATCCCCGACAAGTGGACTGAAAAACAGCAACAACCCTTTGTGTTGAAGTATATGGTGAAGTTAAAGACAGAATTTTAGAGCATTAGATCATCTTCAGTGTTTTATTTTGTCCCATTTGTGAAATTGTTGAGTATAAAGAGAACATAGTGCTATTTTTCAAGTGCAGTTGACACCAAAAGATGAATTCATTAGCCCCAGCCCAGACAGAATTTTTTTTTCGTCTAAAAATAATAATATAAAGAGGTTTCATTCAGTACATGAATACATCGTCTCCAGGATGTTTCTAAGAAGTACTGAATCTATAATGACCACCTACTGGCTTTTCACTGGGAGTGCATCCCACTATTATTAACATTAATAATAATAATGTAGACATGGAAAGCACACAGGCAACATTTTAATTTTTCAGAATTGGTAAAATGTGTTCTTCCTTTCTTTAAGTATTCATTGGATCAGTATTTCATAAAAAAAGACTATATTTGAAAAAGACTATATTTGACTAAGGTGACTTGTCTCACTGAAGCCATTGGTAGAGCAGAATTTTGTTCAAAAGCACCAGCTAACCCATAATTTTGTAAAAACATGTATTTTTTCATTTACCCAATGCATCTTATCAGGAAGTACTCAGATTCTGCGGAGGAGAGCCACAGACATTGCCTGTTTGGGGAAGGAAAAAAAAAAAAAAGACAAATTAAGCTAGAATTAATAATGCAAAGCTAAGCAACAGCTCCTTAACTGTGTCTGGACTTCAGTTGAGTGGCAGCAGATGAGAACTGCAACTGTATTCAACAAATACGGGCTAAAGTTCCTTCACATGCAGCTCCCCTGGGTGAGGGGATGAGACCTGCAAGGTGCTGAGTGCTTGCACTCCAGTCGAAGGAAGCTTATTTTCAAGCTGTAAACCCAAAGGGACTTGGATGCTTTAAGGCTAAGGCTGAGCTCAAATGCTCTGCTGCAATCTAGCCCAGAGTCGCACTTCTTTGCTGGATTAAGGCTTTTGAGAATAGCCAGCTTTGTGTTGAGTGAATCTGAAAACGGATCATTTGGTGGTGATAACAAATGCACTCTTTGCTCGTGGTAAGTTTTAGCTGCCTGAGCTCCTCTTTATGGGTAACTCATTGCTGCTAGTGGGAGTTGTGTACACGAATCGGAGAGAAAGACAAACCCTCAAGGTTTAAACACTGAAGCAGTTCCAAGATCCAGGAATGACATACGTGAAGAGAACTCGGTAAGGGAAGCAGCAGTTGAATAGTTTATCAGAGAACTGCAATTCTGAAATCTCGTACTGTTTTATTGAAAATATATTTTTATAATATGCTTTTTATTTCTCAATGTATTATTAAACTTCCTTAAAGATTAGCACAATCTGTTGTCAAATTTTTCTCATGTGGCCTGATTGCTTTGCAAAATACCATATCCTACATATGGCCATCTGTCAAAACAGCAGTGACAAAATGAATTAATCTGAATTGCAGATGTGTTAATGAATCCCTTTGAAGGGCTTAAGCATTTAATTAAAAGTAAAGCAGAACATGATAGGTAATTTTTAAAGCTTCTAAAATATTCTAAGTTATCGTTAGTATTTGAATTTTATTTTCAGGCACATAATTTATTTGGTAGGATTTTCTCTCCCCAGATCTAATTAAAATAATACAAACAAGTCTTGACCCCGGTGTGTAGCGTTCACTCACCAGCAATTACATAGAATTAAAAATATTTGCACAGTGGTAGCAAACATTAGATATTTTCTCCCAAAAATAGAGAAGAAAAATACCCTCAGGAAACTGCAGCCACCTTCTGATCAGACTGACTTTAAAGATGATCGTTAGTAAAAACCCCTTGGTGGGGTTATGTCCTTCCATTATTTTAGCAGGAGACAAACAGTTACGGCCGTGCACTTGGGCACACAGATGTGTCCGTGCCCTTAGAGGGTGTCTTGCTAACAAAGAGCACAGTACTTGCAGCACGGTGCGTGAGCAGCAGAGGCTGCTGAGCTGTTACGGAGCTGGGTCGCGGGCAGACTTTGCTGGGGTTCGTCTGGCACCAGCCTGGTCCATGGCTCAGTCAAGGCATCGCGCCTTCCCCAGACCTCAGTGGCGGAACTTGGGTCGTCTTGTTGAGAACATGCTGAAGCCATCTTTTGAAAACTTTCCCTACCGCCGGAAGGGTTGATTAAGAGGAAAAGACAGAAAAAACTGAATTCTCTTGCAGCGGAAGAGTTTAGAAAACAGGGCTTTCCTGCAAATACAGAACCTCCTGAGATTTCTGGCTAAATCACAGGACTTTTCAATGCTGAAACTCTCCATCAGCTTCAGTGAGACGATTCACTCTTAATTTCAGACTTGTCCTTAAATACTTTGCTGAATCTGGGCCTTAAAACTTTTGTACTTTGCCAAGCTATGAGTCATTGAAAGTGCTGCTGTCTCAAATGAGCTAGTGACTAAAGCAAACTCATACTGATTATTTTTGAATCCATCTTTTGTTGAAACTGGTATCACACTGGGCAGAATTTTTTTTTATATAACACATAAGATAGTTGGTTAAATTTGTATAGGAAATTTTGATTAAAATGACCTCTAATTAAGCACTGTGTTCGTTATTCAAATTTAGAATTTCTTTTAACATTAGAAAAAGATAGTTCCATTTGTAAAACTAACTGTGTCATGATGGTGGAAATTTTTTTGTAGAAAAGTATTTTTAAGATGTTCTCAAAGAGATTCTTCCTCCCAGGAGAAAAAGAGTTCTTCATATATACCTGCATGCATGTGCATAAACGTATACATTCATATGTGTGTGTGTATTATATATCCACATGTACACAGGCATGTGCAAATAGATGTGCAAGTTAGGATGTCGTAATCTGTAGTAGCTATAAGCGTAGCAATTTATGCATGAAAGCCTAACATGATCCATACAGTCAAAATTAATTAAATGAACTAACAAGAAAGCAGATACATTAAGCTTTGCAAAATTGTAAAATTAATATTACAGCTATGTCACCTTCGCCTGCAACTGGACTGAGCAAGGGTGAGAGAGAGAGAGAAATCAATTCCACGAGTTTTGGAGAATGTAAGACTGTGCCGAGAATGTATCTGTGTCTTGTGATGTCTTGTTCTGGTGTCATTGCTGCTCTGTGGCGGGGGGCTCTTCAGCACCAGGAGAGTCTGGCAGGGCCGTGCGCCAAGGTTAGCCATGAAGGTGCAACGTACTTGCTTTACTGTGTACTGGCTAGCGGCGGATGTCGTAGGCGGCAGTGGGGGGTATCATGTTCCCGTTCCGTTCATGAGTTTGCCCGCGTGGCTCGTCGATGGGGCTGTGGCACTCACTTCTCCTTCCATTCCTCCTCATGGCCCCAGCAGAACTCTTCTTACCACTTTACCAGTGTTGCGACCTCTCCAAATGGTCTGGTTTAATTGTGGATGAGCAGACTGGCAAGTTTTACCCACGTGGGCTATGTACACGGGGTTTTTTTGTTGTTGTTGTTTTTTTCACAAAGAATCGGACACGCTTGAGATTAGGTCAAGGTGCAAGATGCGATGAATGGCTCCTGGAGACCATTTTTCATTCATTTTCAATAAAGTTTCAGCACCAGCGTGAAATTTTCCCTTCAAGTAAGGAAAGTGGCTCCTCTGAAGCACTACCAAATAATGGAGAACCTAAAATAATTCTCCAGTATGGAGAGCCTCAGGGGGTTCCACCTCAGCTGTATGGAAGCACAGAGGTGGGTGAAGTTTTCTCGGCTGTGCCAGTAAACGACCATGCTGCAGAGTTGGCACAAAAAGCGGTAAAAGGAGTTTTGTTTGGTTTGTACTCATGCTGTGTAAATGTGTGTTGTCTGTACGTTTGTTGTATCTGTGTCTCACCTCTCTGTAACCCTTCCAGCGGAAGGAGCGATACGTGAATGAACTTGCTTCTTTGGGTATAGACTTGTCTTTTTTTGTTGCTTTGGTTTAACACCGCCGTTACACCTCGGCTTGCCGTTATCTCCAGTGGCCGTTAATTGGCTAGCTGGTAGCCGAACAAGGAACATAAGGCATCGTTCAGTGGGACTGGAGAGTTGACAAATGGGAAGGTGTTGAGAGATGCTGAGGAAACGGGCCCACGCTGAAGCTCTCTGCAGAAGCCATTTTGCCTCTGACAGATCCAACACGCGCTATTAATTGGTTGGGGCCAGCCTTTGCCAGAAAAGCCTGTGAAGTGCTGGAGAGACGCTTCCGAATGTGTCTGCTCTTCACGCTCCCCCTCGCTGAAGGCAGTGACAAACACCAATTAATTCATTGTCTAAGCTCTGCTGTTGTGCCACACGTCTGTATGGCGGCGAGCTGCCTTCAGCTAGCTGGCCTGAACAGATGAACCACGCAGGCTCCCAGCGTGTTCATCACCTGATTATTCTGTAATTGTATCTGGACAAAAATTAGCCTCTAGTTCAGTAAGGTAAAGTGCACAGGTCTTAAGCTTAAGTTTATAACTGCAAGTAATCAAAATGTGAAAATAAGATATATAAAACCCATGGCTATAAACTGGTTTGAAAGAAAATGTCAGAGCAGACATCTGTACCTTAGCATTCAGCTGTTCTTTTAATTTTTAGTATGCCCAGGTCTTAAATTCATATTACATTTTAAACCTGTGGAGTCATTGAAGAGAGAGCCTCAGAGCTAGCCAAGAGTCCCAGCACTGAAAAGCACCGGATGACTAGACCCAAGCCTTTGCACAGCAGGCACCAACAGTGTAAAATGCAATTAGGGCCCAGTCCGACACTCATTGATGTTAGCGGAAAACAACCCGTTTATCTGCTCATAGGTACAGAAAAATAGATTAACGTGGTGCATCCTGTATCTGAGTATGCACTTATTTAAATTACATTCCTGAACGATATCCTTTGGTTTCTTTACTAAAGATCTAGGCAGCTGACTTGTAAAGGAACAGCTTTTTTTATCATTAATTATAAATTTTGGGAGGGGATCATTACAAAATTAGTCAATGTTACAGATACTAACCAATAAATATTAAATGAACCTGAAGTTGTCTTCTGATATGATTTAATGTCAGCAATTAATTTTGCATTTTTAAAAAAGGGATGAAAGCAAGCATGAATAAGTTAATATAAAACATTACTGTTCAACCACACTTCAAGGTTAGTACTTCACTGTATGTAATATTCATTGTAAAAATGTTGCTGGTGTTCCATACTAATGAGTAGGTAAGGTTGAGCTTTTTTATGTTTCCAGCTGCTTTTGTCTGTTCGGTGGTTTTACAGAACCCGTACACAAGCAAGTGAGAGTCAGGAGAGCTGCTTTGCTTTCAGTGGAGCCCTTCTGGTTTACACCAGCTGGGGATCTGTCCATCCCATAGTTATTTAAAGCAGTATCAGTAGACAAATAGCAAACTACGCTTCTGAAAGTTAATTAAACAGTAGAAGTCATAACAAGTGGCTCTTTTGTCTCCCATGAAAGAGGAGGCAGCTGTATTGTTTCTGGCAGAGTGATTCTCTGTTGCACACATTTATTTATTGATGATTTCGAAGAGGCTCTTGCACTGGGTAATGATGCTAATATTGATGGAAGGAAATATTATAGTGATAAACAAATGGCAAGTCTCAATTAGACACCTAGAAAGTAGAAACCACCATATAATTTTTAGTAGTGACTTAAATAATAGTCCTTTAGTATTTAAACCTATAAATGTTGTTAATTATGTCTAAAAATTCAAGACTGCCTCATTTAAAGAGTAAAATTGTGCAGCAGATCCCTCTACACGTACATCAGAGTGGTCTTGATTTGGGTATAAAGGTGTGGGGTTTTGATTAAAAATTACAGTTTTCCTTCTTTCCCTTCAGTTCCAGATTACCAAGAGCAGGATATCTTTCTATGGAGAAAAGAAACCGGTTTTGGATTTAGGATTCTAGGTGGAAATGAGCCTGGAGAACCTGTGAGTACATCTAGAGGTGGTCGTCTTGTAACTTGCGATGTCTTCCAGAATCACAGCAGTAGCACGTACAGATGTGCAGAACTGTGCCATGGCATCTCTATTAAAATAACTAGTGGGCTATATACTTACATCCCACAACTCCTCCCCGCCCTCCCTCCAAAAAAACAAGCCAAAGCTCCCATGAATGAAATGGGTTTGGCTTCCCCTGCTATTCCCTGTTTTTGTGATAGCCCAAATGAAAACACATAAGTCTGAAATTGCCTGGACACTGAGGAAAGGATGTCCTGGTCAGGTTTACAAGTATTTTTGATCTTAGAGTGTCAGGTTTCCTATTTGTTCAGTTCCCTACTTGAATTCGCTTAGCTGCTTTACCATAAATCCAGTGCCTGGGAAGGTGTCAGGCTAAAAACACATGGTCTTTCTGCACACGTCAAAGCTACATAGTGGCAGCATAAATTTCCATGTAGTTCCCTGCCAGAATTATTTTGCTCATTTATGGAAAGAGAGGCCATGAGTTCCTCTCATGCTAGACTAACTCCACAGAACTCACTGAAGATAAACCCAGACTGAGTTAGTGGACAGTTGGGTGGTATGGAGCTTGTAAACCCTAGAGGCAACTGAAAGGATAATTCAATCTCAAGACTCCCTGACAAGACCCTCAGTGCTTTTAACCATCTTCCTCTCTGGTCACTGTCTGGTTGAACACGTTTCCCAAGGGTATCTGTCATTAGAGTGAATGGACTCCCTGAAGAAACAAGATGTCAATTTATTACAATTTCATGATGTGGCTATATTCTCATGGAGCTGCTTTCACAGGAGCAACTTTCCTGACCAGCAGACATTTGTCAACAATTTCCCTACTAAATTGGGTCTAACTACCAGTGCCCATTGCTTCCAGCTGGCTGTTGAGCTAGTTGTCATTTATCACTATTTTTCTTCCTTTCTTTTCTTCCCTTCTTTTCTTTCCTTCCTTCCTTTCCTTCCTTCCTTTCCTTCCTTCCTTTCCTTCCTTCCTTTCCTTCCTTCCTTTCCTTCCTTCTTTCTCTCCCTTCCTTTCCTTCCTTCTTTCTCTCCCTTCCTTCCTTTTCTTACCTCCTTTCCTTCCTTCCTTTCCTTCTTTCCTTTCCTTCCTTCCTTTCCTTCCTTTCCTTCCTTCCTTTCCTTCCTTCCTTCCTTTCCTTC
>VZTL01034949.1:25310-40679 GCA_013400535.1 Scopus umbretta | reverse complement strand
TGACATAATTTTCCTTTCCTTTCCTTCCTTCCTTTCCTTCCTTTCCTTCCTTCCTTTCCTTCCTTCCTTCCTTTCCTTCCTTCCTTCCTTTCCTTCCTTCTTTCCTTTCCTTCCTTCTTTTCTTTCCTGTTTTGCCTTTCTTTCCTTTCTCCTATTTGTGCTAATTCATCAGATTTACATCGGTCACATTGTACCACTGGGTGCTGCTGATGCTGACGGCCGCCTGAGATCAGGTGATGAACTGATCTGCGTGGATGGGACGCCTGTTGTCGGGAAATCACACCAGCTTGTCGTCCAGCTTATGCAACAGGCAGCCAAACAAGGTCACGTCAATCTGACCGTCAGGCGCAAAGTGGTTTACACAGGTAGGCTACAGTGTCGCTCTGCGGGGGTAGATTGTCTAGCCATACTCCATCTGTTCAGCAAATGGTTTAAAGAACAAAAGCTCCTCCTTGTAATACTGGGAAAACTCGGAGGACGTGGTGTTATTCTTCCTCTTTTGGCTATTTTTAGTCTTTTTTGTTCTTGATCAAATACATTTCAAATATTTTGTTTCCAGTCAAGACTCTCAATCTCAGTTGGCTTCTGCAGTCTTCCTGAAGGTTTTTGATGAAACGGGGAACTGTTAGGTTGACTCACGCAGCAAGAGCCACTGTGCCTGACTGCCTGCATCTTCTGTTTTCTTTCCCAAATAACTGTGCTGCCTGATAGCTACCCTTAAACTGGGAGTGAGGGAGAAGAGGCTGAAGAGTCCACAGAAGGAGAGGCAAGCGCAGAGAGCGAGTGAGGGCATTGGTGTGTGATGGCTAGTGTCCCAGGCACAGGAGAAGCTTCAACTGAGGTTGTACCATGTAGTCAACTAACTGCAGGATGCAAAACTGTAAGCGTCAGTGGTTCTGGTAGTGCAGGGGATGTGTGTTTGTTGTAACAGAGAGGTTTCTGTGTGCTGCGTTATGCTAGGCGTTGTGCACGCACTGCGCAAGTCTGTGTCTAAATGGACAAAAAAGAAGCTGGCAGAAAGACAGAGATGCAGAGAGAAGTGACACTGCCTGGTGGCACCCAGAGAAGTGACAAAAAAATGCCCTGGTAGCAATGAAAATGAAGACACGAGCATGAGTTTTCTAAATGACATGTGACCTTATGCATAATATTGGAGAGCAACGCAGGGGTGCTGCCTCTTCTTGTGAGCCTCGTTAGAGAGCTCAAGTGTGAGATTCAGTTTAGCTCACTTGTTTGAAAGAAAGGACATTATATAGCTTTTCAAGTTGAGACATCAGCAGAAAAATAGGCAGTGATGTACTTTAATCTTGAAGAGCGTCAAAATAACGTTCAGGTTGAAAATTAGGTCCACAGTAGAAGTTAGGGCTAGAACAATGCCTCTAAAATAGCTCTGTATTCTTATCCAGGGCTGAGCTCCTTCTGCACAATATTAAATAAATGTTCACTTCTTATTTCTTTCCTTCTTCCTATTGTGGATTAAATGCTGGGTTATATCTCTCCTCTGATAGCCTCTCTCTCATTCCTTACAAAGAGCTGCCAATGTGAGAGAAGCTTTAGCAGATGAGCTTTGTGAGGAAGGAGATCAGCAGCTGAATTTTGCTATTATTTTTGTGCATAGATTTTCTGTCCAGTTCTACATCTGGAAATTACCATAAAAGATTAAGATTCATGAGAGATCTTGATAAAAACCCTTGATATTTCATTTAGGGGCTTGTTACTCCAGAGTGAGCTATTTCTGAATCATTTCAAATGTGGACACTTACTCTAGGATGAATTATTCAGGATCCTTTCTTTCACCTTATATTTGCAGGCTTTTAAGTTCCAGCATAACTTTATAGAGAAGCCTCTTCCTGAATTTTGGTCCCTTATTCCTCCTCCCATCTATATGCCAATAGAAGAAGGTTGTTCACCTAAATGTGTACTCAATGTCTTGAGATTCATATAGGGGAAAGTTTATACTCCTGTATTTTTAATATGTAGAACACTGTATATTTAGTACATACTTTGAGTATATAAATGAAGACAAGTACTCCTTTCCAAGAATATTTTAAAGTTCTTTTTCATTGGACCATGTGCTTACAGGTTTAGGTTTTGGTTGGCATCCATTTTCTTGTTGCTGCTTTTAATATCTTCAACTTAATTTTGATTCACCAAATTGGAGAAGTGATCTGATTAGTAGAGGCAGCCGTTCAGTAGAGACAAGTGCAATATGCTGCTCTCAGCTGTGTAAACGGACTGTGGAGAACTGGCTCAGTAACAAGAAGTGGAAGCTATTGTGGGCTACAAGCTTTAACCTGAGGTTGGCTCAGGTGACGAAAAACACTGTGCTGGGATGTAGGCAGGGGGGAACTCTCCCGATTTCCCAGCAGATGATGGCTTAGCTGCAATATGGTCCAGCACTTCAAGAAAGACATGTTTGAGTTGGAGAGAGCCCAACTGGAGGGAGTCCAGAGGACCAGCAAGAATAAGGAGAGCTCTAGAAAACATGGTCTGCAAGGAAATACTGAACAAATTGGGATTGTTTAGCCTAAAGCAGAGAAGGGGGAGGAGGTGTTAAACTCCCCAAGACTATAAGAGGCTGCTGCAAAGAGGAAGGGAATAATATGTTCTCCATATGCCTGCTAGATAGAACTAGAAATAATAGCCTTATGTTGCAGCAGGGAAGATTTAAGTTAGATATTGCAACTAATAGATTGCCTGGGGAGATATTTAACAGCAGATTAGACAAACATCTGTCAGGACTGACAGTAAGTATAGTCGGCCGTGACTCGAGCAGAGTGTGGACGAAGTGATTTTTTTGAGATTTCTTCAAGCCTTTTGGTAGCTGAATAGATTGTGAACTAATACTACTTCCACGTTCAGTTGCTGTTAAACACTTGTTTAAAGTTAATGTTAATAATGTTTAATGGTTCCCCCCATATCGACTGTGCCAGACTGTACAGATGATAGTTGCTGGTTCTTCCATCCAGAAAAGCTTGGTTCACAAGTCATTTTGCTTTAGCATAGATGCTTATTATTACTTAAATCACTTTAATCAAAGGCAGTCAGTGCTACCCAACTGATAGCATTGAGTTAAAAAATACACAGGTGTTGACTGATGGGTATTTGATATTACTCTCTCTCCTCACAGCTTATGCACATATACACGGTTGCACATATATAACTGAAGTGGGGATGTGATATCCAAAGGAGGCACCTCTGAACCAATGTAATCCAGGTTTAAAATGCCACAGAGCATCCAAGCACACAGCACTGCACTGGCTTAACTGTACTGCTGCTGTGGTTCAGCAGCGAAAGGCTTTAGCTACATGACCGTACACTGGAGAGGATGAGCACAGGTGGTCAATGCCATCACCAAACAGAGCTGTTGGTGGTGACATCTGAAAGGAGACAGAGCCCTTGGTCATGATGTATAGATTAAAGCGGGTGATTTGCTTTATTTTTTTACCTTTTTCTCAGTGGATGGCACTTTTCAAGCACTAAATGATGCAGCTTGCTCAGACAGTCACTTTTTCACTCCCCAGTTCCCAAGGCAGAGAATGAAGTCCCGTCCCCAGCCTCTTCCCACCACAGCAGCAACCAGCCGGCCTCGCTGACGGAGGAAAAGCGAACACCGCAGGGCAGCCAGAACT
Organism: Scopus umbretta; assembly: GCA_013400535.1. Classification (NCBI taxonomy): domain Eukaryota; kingdom Metazoa; phylum Chordata; class Aves; order Pelecaniformes; family Scopidae; genus Scopus; species Scopus umbretta. The sequence continues at coordinate 37,047 of VZTL01034949.1, read as the reverse complement.
CTCTCAACACCGTCAGCTCGGGCAGCGGCAGCACCAGTGGCATTGGCAGCGGTGGTGGCGGGGGCAGCGGTGTTGTCAGCACCGTGGTCCAGCCCTACGATGTGGAAATCCGCCGCGGTGAAAACGAGGGGTTCGGCTTCGTCATCGTCTCGTCAGTGAGCAGGCCGGAGGCAGGGACGACATTCGGTAAGTCATGGAGTTTTTCCAACATGCCTCGAATGAGATGTGTACTTGAGCGCTGCAGCGCAAGGAGGCGAGTGGGGATCTGTTTAATGAAGAGTCGTGAGCATGCCCTAATTAATGTAATTAATAGCTTAATCAGAGGCCAAGACTTGGTAGGTGTTTGCCTCCTGGGTTTTGTTCAGCACTGAGTCGAGAAAAGCAAAGTGAGAAATCCCAACCTGAAGAGCAAAAACCCCACCAATGGCAATTCCTGATGCTCCCTGAAGCTCTGGCTCTCCCTGCTAGCTGGATGCCTTTCTGGGGTTTGCTCTCAGAAGAGCAGCCAGGGATCCCCCAGTGATGCTGCTTGCTAATGCAGAAGTGGAGCAGGTGGAATGAAATATGTCTCCTGATGGTGGAATTGAGCTAGCTGATTTGAACGCAGTAATGCTTAAACTGATTAACTTCTCTTTGGCAATCAGGGTTATTCTGATCTTCATTATGGAGTGAGCATGCTGATAGCTGGAAAGTTTTAATTAATAGTGCTTGCTGGTGAGACATGAAGTGGAGAATGCTGTTAAAAAAAAAGGATGTTTTTTTGACCCATTCCATCTCTTCCCAAATCCATTTCTTCAGAGTAGGGGGAAATGAAGTTCATGCAACGTCACACTTAATATCCAGTGGTCATGGTTTCTTTCTGAAGACAGTCCTTTCTGCTAGGCAGACATCCATTTCAAGGTGTTGCTACAAAAGAGGTGTACATAAGCTGATTCTGTAAGTATGCACAGAACAGCCTGCTCTAGAGCAGAAATGTCATTGCAAGGGGGAAACCAGTCAGAAATGCTATTTGCCCTTTCCATCTTGTCCAAAAGGGCCAGAGGCAGTATCCACTTATACTTTGTAGGGGAAAAAGAAGGTGTTCCTTCCCTGTTAGTCTGAGGCATGTGATAGGGATGGAGGGGAAAAGGAAGGACAGAACGAGTGCCCTGGCTGTCTTCACACTTCCTCTCAGAGCAGGGTGGTGGTCTGCAGACAAAATACATTGCAGTCTCCCTGTAGAGCTTGTTCCTGGGCGTGCAGGTGTATGTGGCAGGAAGTCGCCTTTCCCTCTTTTTTTCCTAGGCTTTTTTTCTCTGAAATTTCCTGCCGTTGCCCATCAGCAGTGCCATTGCTGATAAATCGAGGGAGCATCATCTCCTTTGCTGGTATTGATGCAGCATGGGCCATTTCCAACACTGTTCTGGGCAGTCGTGGCAGCAGAGATCTCAAGGGGGAAGTCTCTACCATAGACCCGATGCATCGAGTTCTGTCAGTTCTCCGGTGCTAGGCTGCCTCGCACTGTCCTTGCTGCTGGAAACTGCTCTTCTGGAATAGGAGTTTTGGTGCCAGAACACAACGGTGCAATGTAACACAGATGAAAATGAACTCAGTCTAAACTCGAGGGAGAGCTTTTATCTTCTGAAAGTATTTGCAAGCGTGTGTAAATAACTTTTACTGTATGAAGAGTATGCTCTAGCTCTTTTCTGCAGAGAAACCTTGACCTGAGGTTTTAAAGAGTTGTGTTTGCTTTAGCCCAAGATACTTGCTAACTGGAAGTTTTCTGTGCAGGGACTCCTCATGGATTTCTGTTGATCTGTGACTGTTTTTCCTTTAATTTTTTTCAAGTGTATTCAGCTTTTTCCTAATACTCTGCATGAGATGTGTTCCCTCTGCTGTGTGGTGCTTGCTTTGGACCCGCTTTGTAGTTTTTTTTCTTTCATGGGTAGTATTTAGAGATGGGCCAAACTGGTTCTAAAACCCGCCTTGGTCACTTTGGTGTGGGCTCTGTCATCTGTGTCAGTGGACTGGATAGAGTAGGAACTCATACCCTCAAAACAGCCTCTAAACTGGATGGGACTTTGCATTACCAGAAAGAGAAACTTTCTAACATCACAGTAAAAGAAAAAAAAAAAAAAATCCCCCTGCCGTTTGCATCTAACATTAACACTTTTGGCCAGTTTTCATCGCATCTTCCCAACCTTGTTCTCTCACCTTACGTTCCGTTCCTTAGCCTTTTCTTCTTTATGGTCTTTCTAGTGTTGTCATGTGTGCAGCAATGTATATCTCTAAAACTACTAATCAAATAAAGACTACAGCCCAGATGGGAAAGCGCATCTTGAGGGTGAATGTATTGTGGATGCAAAGTATGAGATGACCACTCTGTATACCTCACGGTTTTAATCACGTGCTGCGTGCCTGATGGCCTCTTGCCCGTGTAAAGGAGCCGTACAAAAGCCCAGTGGAACTATCTGAGTGAAGCTGTGTATTCCCTGTGTAGAAGTGCAGAAGTGGTTCTGCATTTTATGGACGACCCTGTGTTTTTGGGACAAACAATTGCATGGTATAGGAGAATTTTGTCTCTGAAACACATTCATCCTGAAGTGCTCTTGCTCTGTGTGTCAAATATCTCAATGGTTTTGTGTGTGGTTTTAGAGGTATTTAAATGAGGAGGTCCTTATTCCTGCCCTGCTCCCATCCCGATGCCATCTAAGATCATAAAAGGGGAAGGGTTAACAGACGCTGAGGTGGATGCCTGCACCAAACAGGTTACCTTTGTCAGTCTTGGCCCATCTGTAGTGGTCCCGTACCTTCCCTGGTAGTACCTTTATTCATGATGGAAGAAAACCGTTTCATGTTGCTTCCCCATGCAGCGCTGATAGATTGGGTCTTTGTCGTAGAAAGGGAGTCGCACTCCCTCCTAGGCCTAGAACAACATTATCTTTCTAAATTGAGAAAGAACAAAACATTGGCAGAAGCTTGAATAGCAGTTGACTTAAGAGAAAGACTAGAGAGGCTGACACTGATGTAATCTTGGAGGAGGAAGGTTGTGTTTTCTACTAACAGTTTCAATTTTTTTGTTCAAAAATAAAATCAGGATTTGGGTTATGATGGGGCTGCTAAGTGCAGTTGTAGTCTATAAAAATCTCACCATTTATTAACAGAAATCAGGGTGGGGGGAGTTTTTAGTGATTAACAAAACACTTTTATGTAAAATAAGTAAAGTATTGTGCACTCGTGCCAGTTGATTGCCAATGTTTTGAACACTGGCAGCAAAGCTATCCTATAATAACTTTTGCTTGATGCATTAATTAATTAACCCTTAACCTTCTCTTTCCCTTTTCAACCCTTTTTCTCCTTTCCCCCTTCACCATATTCCCACATATGTAAAAAATTAAAAAACAAACCAAACCAAAACCAAAACAAAAACAACCCCCAAACCAATACAAAAGCGGGAAATGCATGTGTGGCCATGCCTCACAAAATAGGTCGGATAATTGAAGGGAGTCCCGCAGACCGCTGTGGCAAGCTGAAAGTAGGCGATCGGATCTTGGCTGTGAATGGGTGCTCCATCACCAACAAGTCACATTCAGACATCGTCAACCTCATTAAGGAAGCGGGAAACACCGTTACCCTGCGCATCATTCCAGGAGATGGTAAAGTATATGTTTCCTGCTGTCTTATCTGACCCCCTTGTTGGTTTTGTTCCTGGCCTTTTTGCATCCGTTGGAGGTGCAAAGTCAGGGAGGACTCAATTTCCACTCCCACTTTGGGAATTAGCAGTGAGGAAGGTTGTGAGTCTTCCATAGCTTTATTTTTTGTTTCATTCTGTAGGAATGGGAGTTCTTTTTTTAAACAGGCAGATACTGATTCTACATTAAAAAATAATATTCCGTTCTATCGTGTTCCTCCATGTATCTCCTTAAATCGGTCTGTAAATTTGATGCATATGTCAGTATACTTTGATTTGATTCTTAGGTTAATAATGCAGCTTTAGAATATTTGGGAATACTTGTTAATATGTGGGATTCCTGAAGCTTTGTATATACACAAGCAGGCTATAGAGTAAAGAGATCACAGAAAGGGATAAACACTTGTCATGTTTTAAGCTGTTTGAAAAGAAGATTTGTTTTTATTCTGGGTAAGTTGCTTTGGGAGCGAGCTCAGTATATTTTGAAATGACTTTGTTAAATGGCGATGGCTCTGGTGCTGCTGTGTGCTTGCAGCCGATCATTGTAAGAGTTGCCCTAGAGAGGATCTCACTGCTTCAGATGAGAGAGAACATGCAGGATCCCTAATAACATGCCGACACTTGGTACTGGTTTCAGGTCATTGAACTATTTAATAAAAATAAGAGTCTGTGTTATATATCAGGTTCATTAAACTGATCCCTAGCTGTGATGCCAAATAGGAACAGATCAGAAACGTATATAGAATATCTGTAGCAGAACTAAAATTGCTGTGGTTCTAACTTCTAAGTATTTTGTTTGTTCATTGTCCTGCTCTGCCATGGATGGGTTCATAGTGAGAACTCATTAGGCAGAAATCTTTTTACATTGCCCTCTTTTTAAGCTGAATCCACGGGTATAAGATTTGATGGCTCAGATACAGTGCTGATGAGCATTTCTTAGAGTTGTACAGGACATCATTTGCATTCAGTTAAATACAGAGAAAGTGTGATTAAGTTTAAAAGAAGGGTTGAGAAAGTATGGCTGAACTGAACCTGGTACCTGTAAAGCAGAATGAAGAAGTTACATGATGTGATTTCCAGTGAGAAGCATTTGGTAGTTGCTAACTCGTGTACTTTCTAATCTGAAACATGGATTTGGTTACCCCACAGAGCATGATTATGCTATGTTTAGTTATAGGATAAAAATAGGCCAAAGTGGGAAATGATCTGGTTATACATTATTTCTGTTTAGGATGATCTGTTTTGCATAACGGCTTTATTTCCCTACCATTCAGTAGCTACCAGGTCAAATGGTGTATGATCCTTTGCTGCTTCCAGCAAATTGAGTGTTCATGAATAATAAAATGGCTGTGAATCAGGATAACATCTGAGCTGGCCTGTACATGCCAATTTTGGAAGGTAAACTAAGAGAAGAATTGTTCATTACCTGCATTTTGGTATCTGACAAAATCAAGGAAGGTGAATCTTTTAATAAATAAATAAATATTTCTTTTTGAAGGCAAAAATACCTAAGAAGTAAATAACTTTTGAATGGTTTACGATTTTTCTTTTATGAAAAACACAGCCTTCTGACATCAGTGCTCTGTCTTGTTCATGCAAATATGTATTCAGAATACCATGTTAAATTGCTCAGATTAGAAGGGAAATCTGTACCTGTGACTGACATCAGGTATTCCTAGTGAAGGTGGAAAGCTGTAATTTAGGGAAGGGAGTCAGCTCCTCTCTCTCATAGCAATGCAGGCTCCGAGTCTTTTTATTTACTGTCCCTTTGAAATTCCAAGTCAGATTGCCAGCTCTGCATAGAATTCCCTGCATTTAATTTCCAAATCCCAGAAAGACTAAACACTCTCAAAACTGCTGAGAGGTTTGCTCTAAAAACATGAGATTGAAGATGAAATTGCTCTCAACGTTGTTTTCTTTTTGCTGTCTTTGTTGATTTGTTGTTTTGTTTCTGTTGCTTTTGGGGTGCTTTTTTGGTAAATATAAATGGTCTAACAGTGCACTTAAAGGGGGGAAAAAATAAATCAGAACCCATGCTTTGAAGATAAACATGAAACTAAGGCTCCTCACAAGACTCACAATAAACTCACACTGCTAATCTCTTCTAACATTATTAAGAACACCAAGGGTTTTTGCACCAACGCATTGCCATAGACCACTGCAGGGGTGCATTTGCAATGAAGTTACGATGCTTTAACGTACTACCAGCTGATGCAAGGATACAGAGAGCTGAAAAATGACAAACTTAGATTAGGCACTATTAAGTGCCTAATCTAAGTGTCCGAGTGTTCTAGGGCAGAACAGGGCAAGGAATTGATGAAATATTTAGGATTTAGGACGTGCAATTGTAATTCTGCTAGAGATAATTTTTCCTATATTCTGTTCCAGTTTTGCATGGTGGCTGGCTTGCATCCTGAACCAGTGTCTAAAAAACTAGCAAAATTATGCACAACTCCTGACTCATGGGATAGGGTGGGCTAAAGATAGATATAGTACAGTGGCGTGAAGATACATCTGTACCAAGATGTGTTGTTGCTCTGCTTGGTATTCTTAGTGTGACCTACTAAAGGATAGGAATCTTGCATTCTCTTTGAAGCCCATCTTCAACTGATCTCCAAATATTTGTGGAGGTTTTCAGAGGCTTTTGTTCTGGATGAATACAGAACACAGCCCTGTTTTGGGGCCTTCTTACGTTGGAGGCAGATTTTAGCATCAAGACTTCTTTACAAAATACACAGAAATATTTCTTAAAATCCAACAGTGTAACCACACATAGGGATGTCTCCCTCTCACATGAGCCAGCTGTCAGTGGCACATCCTCACAAGGGCATGTTTTGCTCACACCTACCCTGAGAGGTGCAGGCAGACCCAGGAGCCTCTCTTGGTCTCTGAGCCACCGGACACAAGCCAACTCTGATCTGGAAGATGTTACAGCTCCATATGCTGAGTGTTTGGGCATGTTAACATGGGCACAGTGCTGCAGGCAAAGGAGCTGGGCTCTCGTTGCACCCATCTGTTTAAATGGTTCTTCTTTTTCTCTTTCCCTTTTCCTGAGTTTCCCTTGACATGCATAGAAAGGAAGAACCTTCACCTCATCTAGATATCTCCACAGATAAAATATATCCATGAAATAAAAGAGGTTCCCAGGACCAAGTAAGCCCATGATCACCACCTCTCCTTAATTCAGGCAAAAAACCCCTCCGTTTCTGTAATTTTGTTTTACAGCTGGACTCTGTTTAATAATGGCAGATTTCTCCATAGTCAATAAAATTAATTACCGGATGCCTGGAGCTTAAGAGGCAAACAAGGACAGGATAGAAGACCTTGGAATTTTATGTTGGAGAGCCAGATGTTTCCACCTGTTTTTTGCTGTTGTTGTCTGATGGTGGCTTTTTTTAAGTGGGGTTGGAACTAGGGAAATTCAGTCAAGGTGCATGACCTTAATTTTAGGTAGAATTATAAAAGAGTTCTGGGTTAGCTCTGGTCTTATTGAAGTCTATGATAAAGCTCCAAAATGACAAGGGGGCCATTTTTCCTTGTCATGCTGTGAGGGACTCCTAGATAGTCCCTTTTCAGTTGTGCCTACAGCAACTCCCTTCCCAGTTTTGTGAAGCTGGAGAGATGACCTCTACTGGCAGCACCTCCTTCTGTGTGTAGAGAAATATGGCATTTACACAGGCTGATGGTGGGCTGAGTGCCCTTTACCATGGCATAAATTCAGTCTTGAAGTTAATCCTCCTCTCTGTGTTCTCTCGGTGAGCCCTTTTGTAAATGGTACCCAGAGCTGGTGATGCATTTGGTACAGGTGGTTCCACGTCCCTGCGTGCAGCTTTGAGTGCTCAAACAGCAGTGAGTTGTATTTCAAAGATGGATTTCAGGAAGTTTGGGTTGTAGCCACATTCAATATCACCTTGTGAGGTATTAGATAAAAGCCATATCTCAATCCTACTGAAGATTGCAGTTTCTGATGGAGGAAGCACTGATAAGCTTATAATCCATGGAATAGTTATTGCTACTATAAAATTAATCCAGTCAACCTACCATATATGGACACTTTAATGATTGGAATTCATGTCGTTAGACAACAGACAAAACATTCTTCAACGCTTCCTCCACAAGTCAGTCTTTGTTCTGAGGGTGTCTAACAGAGAGATATTTCTAATTCAGATTGCCTGATTTTTATTTTTATTTTTTTCAATTGAGTGGCCTCAGGTTTTTCTTAAGATTAATGAGTATTTGTTTACTGAATAAAAACCTCATTTGTGTACTTATTATATAAATATACTATATATATTATAAATATATATAAATATTTGACTCCCTGCTCTATACTATTTGTGATGGATAGCTGTGGCAGTTTCTGGTATCCACGGTTTTTGCTGATTTTGTGGTGATGATTCAGCCAAATATGATGCCTTCACTAAAGCCTTGACTTTTTCAAGAACATAGGACACAGCAACAGCAATTATGCGATAATGTTTCCTAGTTGTTTAGGGGTGTTTATAGGTTTTTCTCTTACAAAACAGATTACATAGTAATTTGGTACATCTGATGACAGATACTAGAAAAAAGCTGAGCAGTGAAAGATATATCACGTTAAGTTTCAATGTGCAACTCAAAGGCGAATATTTCTCTGCAGCTGAGGTGCTGTACAGTTTCATATACGTAATTACTATGACTTAGCTCTAGACTTTATTCTGTTAATATTTGGATTTGAGAAATTTGAGCCAAAGTCAAGTTCTTTAAAAACAACTTAATGATGATGCTTGCCAGTGAAATGCCTTTGTAAAACTTGTGTTTTATCAGTGAATAGCCAATGGTCTTCCCTCATAATGAAAAAAAATCTATTTTGCAGAATCCTCCAATGCTACTTTATTGACCAATGCAGAAAAAATTGCTACAATTACAACCACACATACTCCTCAGCAAATACCACAGGAGACCAGGTCAGATTGTTTTGCTTGAGGAGAGCATGTTGACACGCTCTCTCTTTGCTTACTTCTTGATCATCTTCACATCCCATGAGTTGTACTTTTCCTCTCTCCCCCTTTCTCTCATTCATTACAGCAGGAACAACACCAAACCAAAGCAGGAATCCCAGTTTGATTTCAAACCACCCCAAGCAGCACAGGTAAGGAGTACCTTTCTAATTGTTTTGTTTACCACAGACTGTTGCTTCCACTGCTTGAAGGCTATGTTCAAATACTTCCCTTGAAAATTCCTACTGGGAAGCTGTTCTCCCTCAGTCTGTTTGCTGAAGAAAGAGGAATTTTCTGATTAGTTTCTAATGTGTTGCTGTTTTTTCAGCTGAGAAACATTTCCAACACATTCTCATCGAGACTTTTAGCGAGAAAAAAAAAAAAAAGAAAAAAACCCTGACACTTTTATGACAGTAATAATTTGTTTGTTTATTGAATTGTATCTTTTGAGGGGCCTCTCCAGAAAGTACTGTTGTGTGCAAATGATAAACTCAGAGGACAAAAAAGAGGAAAACTTAATAAGGGACAATAGATGGAGTGTTCCAGCTTTCGCAGATGGCATCTTATTAGAAAGATTATCTGTCTCACTGTTAACTTTCCTTGCCACTGGCCATCCCAGAAGTAACCTCTTCCATTAAGGACTTCAAAACATCCCTACGCTAACAGCATTTGTCAAAAACACTGCATGTACTTCTGAGCCTCTTGCAAAGGAATAGATGAGGTGGTAACAACAAGGAAAAGCCAGCACCATGGCATAGAGTCATCCCAGGTACCATTAGATATTCAGCTAAAGTCTGGCACTGGAAGTGAGGATGCCCTAGCCTTCCTTTGCAGTTGGTAGAATGCTAACCACCCTCCAGAAGAGCACTGGTCTGCCCTGGGCACAGGAGATATTGTAGAACAGAGGTACCTAAAAATACATGGTCAACCCCATTCATCCATCCTTTGCGGACCACTGCCGGCACTCCAAATTGCAGGGTGGGATCTGAGGAAGCAGGAAATCCTAGTCTGTGTGTGAAAACTCAACTGATTTTCTTTTTTTAATTATAAGTAACAAAAATAATAATATTTGTTGGTTGAATAATTTAAAAATGAGAGTAGAGCAGCATTTAACTTTCTGTTCAATTGTGTATGTGTTGTCTTCCCTCCAGCAGGACCAAGACTTTTATACTGTTGAGCTGGAAAGAGGAGCCAAAGGGTTTGGCTTTAGCCTGCGAGGTGGCCGGGAATATAATATGGATCTGTACGTGTTGCGGCTAGCTGAGGATGGTCCAGCTGAGAGATGTGGGAAGATGAGGGTAAGCACAAACAGATTTAAAAAACACACTTCTTTGCAATGAGCCGGCTTCCCGGCCTCTCCCCTACAGGCACACCTTCCTCTGTGTCAGCTAAGAGGAAAATTAAATGTTAACCAAAAGGAGCGGTGGTTCCTATTTACTTCTGTCAGTGGCTTCTGTCACTCTTTGTATACAGTCTATAACAGTGTGCATGCATTGGAAGATTTCACCCCCTTGTTCCAACCCGGGTTTCCAAATTCTAGTACATAATCTGAGTTTTATAGCTTAACAAAGGTATGCGTAGCAATGAAACTGTAAGAGCCGCAATCTTTGCCAGCTCCTTTAAAGCTGGAGCCGTGAGTAGACAATTGGGGTGTCCCACCTGATCCTCTCTGCTGGGGGGTAGTGTGGTGAGGGAGCATGTATACCAGCCCATGGATTGCAAAATTGTGGTGTCATTTTTTATTAGTTTTAACTATTAACTTCACGTATCGTCTAAACTATAAATGTTATAACAAGGACATGTGTTATAAAATGCCTACAGAAAAATTAGATTGCCAAATTTTATGTACTCCTTGCTCCTCTCTCAGAGAATGCGCGATAACTTTACAGCATATGTGTTTTTCTTCTCCAGATACATCACACAAAGGGCATTTTCAAAATTGTTTTTCTAGGGGCAGATTTATAGGTCCAAAGTTTTTGCTGATGAAAATAAATCAGTGCTTCCCTCTGGAAGCCAGTGGTTTGACAAGCTCTTCCAAGCCTTGTTTTCCTATCCTGGTAAATGATTATATTTACAAAACCAGGTCTCCTGGTATCTATAGGTATCTATATCCAAGTGAGAAACAGACCTGAAAAGGCTCTTTGAACATCCCAGTTACAGCAGACTATAAAACAAACACCCACATTGGCCAAAGACTTTACAAATAATCAAAATAAAGTAAAATAACACCGGTTCTTACACAGCTCTAGGTATTGAGCAATACAATAATGCAAGGTGTTTTTACAGAACAGCAATGAAATATTTTGATACCTCAAGCTTTCCCTGTCATCTTCATGTCTCCCAGGACCCTGCATACTGGTTTTTTGTTACTGGAAGGAGTTGGGCGTATTTAGCTTCACCTGGTGCATAGTTCTTCTTCCACCTTTGCTGTGGCCATTGTCTTGCGGTATGCTGGTGGTGACCCTCGTGGGGGCTTGCTTCTAATCTTAGACTAATCTTTTCTAATCTTTTCTTTAATTACATTGACAGATCGGTGATGAAATTTTAGAGATCAACGGAGAAACTACCAAGAACATGAAGCATGCTCGGGCCATCGAACTGATTAAAAATGGTGGCCGCAGGGTCCGCCTGTTTCTGAAACGTGGAGATGGCTCTGTCCCAGAATATGGTGGGTCAAACTATGAAAACATTCCTTTCTTCTCTGGCATCACTCCATGAATGATTTGTCTCAAGATCTGAAGCAGGAATTCTTTTTTATTTTCCTTTCTCACCAGTGTCTTACCAACCTTTGCAACATATGGTTAATTGCCTCGCTTGTGCTGAATTTTCTACACATTTCATCCTTTGCTTGCTTCCATGGACTTGGGGCGCAGTGTAAGGCAAGATCATCATAGCAGTATTTTTGGTGATCAGAGAGGAAAACAAAACAAAACAAAAAAAACCCTTATTGTCTTGTCCAGCCAAACAAGGAATGTCATTGAACTGTGCCAAACTGTTTCTCAGCGGCTGAATTGTTGTTTCAAATAGGTCTCTACTTCTAATCAATGCAAAAACTGGGATCCTGAGTTATTATTCTGAAGCAGTGATT
>VZTL01034949.1:1391-11432 GCA_013400535.1 Scopus umbretta | reverse complement strand
ACAGAAAAAACCCAAAAACCAAAACCCACAAAAAACCCAAAACAAAACACAAACAGCCCACCCTTCAAAAGTTACCAAGTTTTTCCTCTCTTGGTACACTAATAAGAAGGCCTGACAGTGGAAATGTTTCAATGCAGTATGAATGTTAAAGATAAAGTGGCAGAGAAGTACCTAGGAAATAGAGAAAACCTTGGACTTGCTCTTCCCCGCACACTCTCGTTTTCTTTCTTTGCATATTTAGCAGGGTTAAAACTAGGTCAGACTCTGCCCGCCATGTGCTGAAGCTGCAGCTGTGACATTAGCCCGGAGCTGCCTCTGTCTGCTGTCAGTTTTCAGGACTGGTATGAGATATCTGGTGGAGTCGGAGAGCCTGATCTTCCTCTTACAGACCGCAGTGTAAATCAGAGTGACTTTGCAGAGGCAGCGGATTAAGGCATGGCGAGGGATGGAGAAAGCACGGGCCAAGTTCCTGCGGACACTGCAAGAACTGGAGGAACAGATCTTGAAGGCATGGCCAGGAAGGGTCTTTCGTATGAACAGTATTCACCCTTAGGGCAGGAGGCCTGGATTGCAGCAGGGTTCATGACTTTGGACGAGGAAGGGTTTCACACTCCTCTGCCAGAGGCAGCCAAAGGCTTTCTTATTGACAAGTACGGGGTGGAGGGCAAGATGTGTGGGCAGGAACCCTTGCACTGGGTTAAGTACGAGTCTGATTGTGCAAATAGAGACAACAGCCTGTCAGACACCTCACCTACCCTTGCTGAAAACAGAGCAGATATTCTTCCCTGTCTGAAATAACGTGCACATCAGCACACAGCTGCTTGCCACCATTTGGTGGCCTTTCTGCCTGAGCCAGAGCGTCGCTGGCAGCGGACCGAACCCTGATTGGGGTGCTCAGTGCCAGCGTGTTAGCATTAGAGGAGATGAAACACTTTGTGCTACAGAGGCAGCAATTCCTTGTGGGGAGGCCTGGCTCCCAGCAGTCAGGACCCCGTGGGAAGGGTCGGCCTCAGGGCTGTTGCCACCAGCGATGGAGGCAGCCCAATTTCAGTGGGACCTGTGGGAGGTTCTGAAGGTGGGAGAAGACAGGACCAGCCTGGCTGCTGGGAGCAGTCCCTGTGTCAGTTGCTGCTCCTTGGTTTCTGATGACGCCATCTTACTGGTCTGTCTCACGACCAGCATCCCCTCATGGAAAACTGCCCTGTGTCACCATGTTGTGTGGCATGTTACTCCCTGTACCAAATTACAGGGTTTTTTCATACTACAGTAGAGTTTAAAGAACAGACCAAGGTCCAGTAACTAAAGTTTCTTGGATTTCTGAAATGAACCCATCTTTACAGGGAAGCGTAAATCCTAATATGCTGACACTGCAGCAATGTATTAGACCTGACAAATGGACCTTTAACAAATCGGGGTCATTATTGACAAGATGAGAGATTTCTTTACTTTTTTATTATTCAGAAGCACAAAATAAGTCAATGGGAAGGGAGGCCATTCCCCAACATGTGTCTGAGAAACTCCCAAAACAAATGCACCCCATAATGCTTGCTTATTGTAAGAAAAGCTTGCAGGGCGCAAAGACTTTGAGTCCCAGGCTAGAGAGAATGTACCTGCTCTTTTTCATATGGGGTATTCTTTTTTGGTTTGCCCTGTCTCTAATGATTAATGAATTGAGATTGTGTTTTCAGAAGGAAGGATAGTCATAGTGCCTCACCCCAGACATGTCAGTCAGGAGGTTGGTGGGGTGGGACAGGCGGCACCTAGATGAGGTTGCTGTATTTACTGTCTGGAGAATTTCCTTCTCCACATTCATTGTGTTAATTTCTGATCTCAAGGACCTCCAATTAAATGGTGTGAAGACTCCAGTTTGTTTTTATTCCTACCACCCAGGACAAAATGGTGGATTTCTAGATTATCTTGACAATAGTAGGATGTAGGGAGGAGGAGAGGCAGTAAACATGAGAAGAGAGCGATCCAAGTGTCTCCCTTGGTTTTGGCCGAGTTGAGCAGTGAAATGAAGGCAGTATATCAGCCCATGCTGTTGTGTAAAGGATGCAAGATGCATCTGTCATGCTTCATTGGCTGCAGAAGCTATTATCCTTTGTGAAAGGCAGGATATTTCACTAGAAATATTTGAACCATCCCTGATCTGCTGGATGTTGTTGAAATGGGCTCTCAGACTTAGCATCCGATCAGCCCAGCTGTGCTGAGCAGGGTTGCTTGCTAAGCCCCTGGGTACAGCAGGGACTTTGACTCTGCAGAGTCGCTCTGAGTAACACACACCATGTCGGGGAGAATTCACTCTTCCAGCCCTGTGGCACGTACATTCACTGGCGCAATCGGGCCAGGGCAAGGGTGCTGGGGATGGTGGCACCAACTCAGAGAAATGATGGTGAAGCGGCCGCAGCTCTCCAAATCTAGGCCCTGCAAAGCAGCCGGCACTGAGCTGAGCAGGAGCTCTTAGAGACCTTCCAGCTCTGAGCCAAGCAACAGCCATACAAAAGCTGAGGATGCAAAGCTCAGTGCACTCCCACCCAGCTGCGATGCGTGGTTCAGCTCAGGACTAATGAGACGGCTGGCACGGGGGCTGGAGGAGAGTTGCTCATCCGCTGCGTTTTGTACAAGGGTGGATATATTTGGCAGCAATAGATGTGACAGTCCTGAGCAGATTCTCACTGCCGAATGCGCTGGTTGCTGTCTTAGAAACTAGACACCTGCAGTATATTTTGTATGCATGCACACACATACGCAGTCCCTGGGCCCCCCAGGACTTCCTGCATGCTAAACACGGCCAAAGACTGTTGTGGTTTTTTTTTTTCCACCATCAAACAAGTGAATCTAATGGGTTCCTTCAATCAACCAGCTTCAATCCATCAGATCACTTGCCCTTACCTAAATGCAGTCTGCTCTCCTGTGCGCTCCTGGCTCTTGGCAGCCTTTAGCTGTAGCTGCAAGCAGCAGCTCTGAACTGTGGGGTGCCCTTCCCACCTTGACAGTCTCTTCTCATAATGGCTGGTTGTCAGAGTAAGTCCCCTGTGGCTTAGGGGTGAAGGGGGAGATGGCTTTTCTAAACCGCTTGACTCCTCTTCGAATGAGGGCGTTTTTCTTTTTTCCCCATGAAGCATGTCACTTGTGGCAGTTCAGCCTTTGAAGAGGATTACTCAGGCCGGGGTTTGGACATGGGAAGCAGGCATCAAGCTGGGAAGGAGATCCTCAGCCACTGGGTATAGAGAAGGGGAAGATAGTTGGGCTGCAAAAACCACCAGTGAGGGCAGAGTGCAGCAAGAGCTTTGGTTGTCCCTGTCACATGCGCTGGTGGCCAACACAATACACTGCTGCACTGCAGTCCCTTTGGGCCTGGGGATGGGAGCATTGGAGGATGCTATAGGCAGTTGTGAATGACAGGGACCCATCCTCACAGGAGAGAGGAGGCTTCCAAAAGCACAAGGAAGCTCTGACTCTTTTGGACCTGACCTGCAGACCATGTCCCTGGGGGTTGGGGGGGGCCAAATCCACCAGGCATTGGGTGTGGGGGGCAACGTGTTGGACGCTCTCAGGAAAGTTGTAATTGAAATTCTCTATCAAGTGCCTGCATGTTTATCTTGGAGAGCTTGAAAGCGTTATGAATCTGCCAAGTGCGTATCAGGCTGAGGTGGAGAGCACAAGAACAATCATCATCTCTGTGGCAGGCAATATATTATGGCTGGCTTGCCCGGTTGAAAAGTGAATGAGATTCGTCTTTGTGTTTGCTTTAGCAAGGAATAATAGACTGTTTTGCTTGCTCAGGTGTTTTGAGTCTTTTAACTCTGCCTTTGTCTTGCTGGATTTGAGAATTAGCTTCTGAGTGTTTGTGCATTCCTCCTTCTCAAACTGGAGGTTATTTGTGTGTTTGTTCAGAATGAAACAGGTCTACTGTATGTGGTATTACTTCACGCTCTCGCTGATTGCTTTGCTGCTGTTGCAGTTTTGGAGGGGAAGTGGCACAAAGAAGCTGAAGTAGCATTTCTGTTTGAGAGAAACGAGGTGCAGAAGTGTGCTGTTTATTTAAGAAGCTGTTGCCATGTTTGTTAAAGCAACGTTGCTTTATATAGGTCTCCTCTTCTGCTGTAAGAGAGGAGGATACAAAGAAAGCATTCCAGTTTAGCATAAAGAACTTGTAGGCAAGAAAGTCACGTGAACTGGAGACAAATAGGTGCAAACAATGGCATTCAGAAAACCATATAGTGGCAAAAATTTTGGCCTTGCTTTTCGAGTAAACTATCTTCCTGCTGACACGGCTATCTGTTTCTGGAACAGAATTAGTTTACATCTGGCCAGCTCAGAGCCAGGGCACAGATCTTAAGTCTGTCAGTCCTCATCCATGCAATCGTGCCCTTAGTGTGGCATTAATGCCAAATGTGCAGCTGGTAATAATTTTTTTGAGAGAATTATTGAGTTTGACACTGACATAGTAAGGATTTTGTAGGATATCTCCAGACGTCATTCCTGCAGGGAAAAGGAACCATTCCATAATAATTCACCATCTGATTTACCTAGAGATGTCACAAAATATTCCCTCCAAATGGCCTGCATGAGTACTGGATGGGTAGAGGACTTTATTTTTTGTCTCTTAATTCACTGGGAATAATTCATCGGCTGACAGCTGTGCTTGTGAAATGACTAGGTGCATCCCTCAGAAACAAGCCCTGACAATCCACTCAGCACCCAATTTGGCTTCACTGCATCTGTGCACTTGTAGTCACTCTGTTATGCAACCTCTGTGCCTCTACCCGCAGTCTGTTGACATTCATTTATTCATTTGATTTCAGCTTCGCATGCGGCAACCGCTGTCATTTCCATATTGCGAAAGGAGGCTGGGAACATGTTGACACTAGGCTTGGGCTCGTGTCTATGCTCAGAGAGCAGATGGGGAAAGCTCTGTACTCATCAAGGAGAAGAGGGTATTCAAGGACATCTTCCCTTTGGATGGAGGCTCTGTTGGGAGAGATGATCAGAAGTGGGACTTCCGTTCCATGAGAAAGGTTGGAATAAATATTTTGTCCTATTTTTGCTAAACAAAATTCCAATTTACATGGCTGGGAAGAGGCAAGAACATTGCAACGTTCAGTAGAAACAACCCAAATGCTCTGTTACTTCTGAAACAAGAACAAACCTGAAAGGGCAAGCAAGAAGTAAATCTTCTTGCTCTGGGTGCTCCAAAGGGCCTGGGATCCAGTCTGCCCCCGGTGAGGACTAGAATAAACAGTGGAGTTTTTGAACATAGCACTCCCAGCTCATCAAGACAGCTAGGAAACCCCAAAGTCCTCACAAAAAGCAGATCTTCCAATCTCTCTCCCCTACAGCTTGGTGCCTAGAAATGCCCATTGTGGTATGAGAAATGGAAGACTTGCAGTAGGCACACAAAGAAGATTTAGGAGTGATTTTTGGACTAAATGGTTTCATGTTTGCCCGGGGCTGTGGAGAAATGGACTGGATAGTTCTTATCTGATTTCTCACTGTACTCATCTGTCTAGCTAATGCTCTTCTTTTCAGTCTACATCGCCTATATTTGCCTCCCCCATTCCCAATTTGATCTATCAGCTTGACACAAGAAATGCGATGTGGATACATTTCTCATCTGTATTACAGGATGAAAGCTGCCCTTTTACTTCTACCATTTGGAGAGGTGAGAAAAGGTAGACAAGCCCTCCATAAAAAGGTGAGACCAGCAGGTGCCCTTTCATTTGCTGGGGTTGTCTGCTTGTCCTGGAGGAAGATGGATCTTGGCTGAAAGACAAAACCACAAAATACCTATAGAATAATCTTCTACAGGTGACAAAGGCTGCAATGATAAGGGAAAAGAGAAGCTTCACTGGATGCACAATGCAGGTCACCTGGAAACACTGACTTCAGCCTTCGCACATCTTCATTTGACCTCCTGTCACAAACTGGCCAAAGCTGTGCAAGGACCTCCTTTATCTCTCCACAGATAGGAAACCTGCCTATTTTTATCTAAAGTAGTTATGCTGTAAAATTATGATGATTGCCTCTGGAGCACTCGCCTACTTCTATAATGGGATAATTGCAGATAAAGGTAATGTGGTTTTAATTTCGTATCGTTATTAGGTTGCTGGTAGGTAAATGTATAGGAGATGTTTTAATAAAGCAATTTGAAATTTCCCGTAGCAAGCTGTTGGAAGGACATATAAACCCTCAGTGAACAGCACAGTCTTAATCGATATTTGCAGAATTGCTAGAGAGGAGATTAGGAGGGCAGGTAAAACGTGATGGCCTGTCCCTAGCTTTGGTGCATTGACAAATGCTCAGGGCTAGGGCTCAGGCTGAGGGGAAGCACTTCTGCTTCTGCTGTTGAAGCTGCGGCTTCCAGTCCTAGCTCTGCCAGAGACAGTTGTTTCTGAAGTCAAGTGACTCTTGTGCCACCATAAAGTGAGATCAAAATTATTTCCTCACCTCCTGCTCTGGAAAAGCAGGGATAAGAAATTTTCTTCTTTGAGCACCTGTGAGTGTTGGCTGTAGCTGAACTCCCTGTTACTATAATATCTCCAGGGCTGACTAAGGACCAAATCAAGCACCCAGTAAGCTTGGGCTTTGATATTCCCTTCTACCAATGGAGAAAAATTCCTTTTGCTTAATCTGTCTTGCATTGTTTGACATGAAAGATCAACTACTATGTTCCTGCCTGCAACCAACCATCGAGGCTGATGAGAAGTAGTCTGGTTGCAGCTGGTCTCTCCTCTGCGGGGTGAGTAGCCTACTCAGGAGAATAACAGGAGCTGTTCCCACACAGGTAGGCACTGCATTAAGAAACTGGCTTTTAGTCCTCCATTCAATGTGTTTTATCCACAGCACTTTCTTTACACAAAAGGATTTTTTCCCAGTACTGAAAGCATGAACATTTCTCTATTATTAAATTTCTGCTTCACTCCCCTCATTTGGAAAGGAGGGGATGCAGAACAATTCTGGTTCTCCAGCTCCCTGACATCTCTTTGATTTCCCATATTGTCCAAAAACTCTGTTGTCTCAGTCAATAGCATACTCAGCCCTTCAGCCGTGCAGGGAGCATCAGCTCGCTCATTAGTCTTGAGACATTAGATTCTTTATGCTGTTTTTATTTTCCATTTTTATATCTGCCTTACAGCCATATTCTTCACCTATGGAAATCTTACCCAGTGTGCTCAAGTCTTAGTAGAAATACAAGCTGTTTGCCAAGCAGCCTCTTCATCTGCTTTCTTTCAGTTCATCGGTTCTTAGAATTCAGCCCGTGACTTTCATACCAGGTAGGATTGCAGCAGCCAAATCCTGCCAGATTCGCATGTTAAAGTACTGTATCCCGTGTACGTGGAAATAACTTTAATAGCCCTGAATATGAAGGGAGTACAGATTCTTCTGCCTAGAATGGGGTTGTGAGTCTGATTAAACTCTTAAAGACAGTATTATTATGATATTTCTTATGAATCGTTGGGTCAGAACAAATTATTTTTGACTAATATTAGTAAAGAAAGAAGTTCCTTTATTTACGTTTATGCTTTGTGGTTGAAATATATGATAACAAATTCCATCTGTCCCTTTAATTAATGCTCATAGCAGTGAAGAGGGCTCCCCAGCAATAGAGAATATGACATTTGACTCGGCAAATTGAAAAGTCATGATAAAAGGTGATTAATGTTATTTAAAAATGCAATTATCGTTTGGCACAAGGCAGGTTTGGGTCTTCTCTGATTGCTGAGGAGATGCGGGCTGGATGTAAAAGGCACTTGATGCTGCTGGTGCTGGGTGAACTGTAAATGTTTTATGACTTCTCTCACCTTAGAAAAAGTGCAGTGCCAGCCTGTCACAGGAGCACACTTAATTGCTCTTTGACAACATTTTCATTGTTGCCTGAATATGCACCGCGGCCCTGCCTTCCACCCCCACCCCTGCCCTCAGAGCTCTTGACATTAAAAGCTATTGATGGATGAGCTTGTTTTGACTAATTTTGAATCCACTTGAACGGTACGGGTTTGAAAGTTCAATGCTGAGGTAACTGAGTTCATGTCCTGAGGGAAAGCAGGATGCTGGCAGAAGGGGAAGGAATTCCAATGGGAAAAACTGGTGGAGGAGAGGGAAAGGTGGTGAGGAGAGACATCAAGACCCAGATGGTGGTGGGAAAGGATCAGAGGCAGAGCAGGGAATGGAAAATTAAATATAGTATGTGTGTGTGGACACGTATTTGGCTCATTCCTGAAGCTGTGCTTAGCAGCGGGTTTTCTTCTTGCCTGAAAAGTGACTTAGTTAAGAAAATGAAATCTGGTTTGCAAGGAAGAATACCAGTTATACCTGTGATGGGCTGAAAAAGCTGATGAATTTGATCCTATGTTCCAGACCATGGAAACTGAGGGGTTTGAGTTTTTAAAGAAATCATCCCCCCCCCTCCCTGCCTTTTCCCCTCGATCTCCTGGCTCAGGCAGATAGGAGAACAGGACTAGCGCACAAACACAATTCTGACCGATGCGGGAAAGGCAGTTTTCAACCTGAGGGAACTGAAAAATATCATCAATCATCAGACACATGTTGCATTATATAAGGTCAGGTGCTACATAAGACCGAGCTGATCACTGACACCCACCGAGAGACCGTCCACTCCTGCAAAGGTCTCCCCTGCAACAGGGCTTGTGTGATCAGGCAGAGGAGGCTCAGGAAAAGTTAAGATTGCAAAAAGCAATCTCCCATTGCTTCCAGCATGTCTTCCAGAATGCGAACTCCCTTTCATCACTATTCAGAAGTATTAATATCTGCTCCACTCATTGCATCACATCTGGATGGCTGACAGCATATAATAGAGGTCAGAAAGGATTGTATTTCGTGGTCTCCACTTCACTGGTCAGGAACTGGCTGGTGTAGATGAGGCATGCTTACAAGATTATAATGGTAATTTGTAAGCCTTTGCTCGAAGCACTGCAACTGAATCTGTTGTACAAGTGAGGCTGATGGCTAAAATCCAAGTCTTTGATAAATCACTTTATTGCTGACCTAATGAGTTCTTCATGACAAGAAGACTTCTGCAGCGGCTCATTCAACAAGCTATTTGCTATACTGGTGGTCAGGACTGAAGAAATGGTTGCACAGAGAACAACTAGGAGGTAAGCGATTTTGCAGAGATTAATTGGAGACTTGATTGGTCTCACTGTCAAACACCAGATGTTCTCCCTTTTCTAAAAAATAAAATTAATAATAATAATAAAAATATGTCAAGACAGTGGCTTAATTTAGATTTACTTCATTAGCTGCTGATGTCACTGCATTCCACCCTATTCAAATAATTGCAAAGATGAATGTCTTTCCTTCCCAGGAGATTCATTCTCTCTTTCAATTAATCCTAAAACCTTGATTTGAGGGGGAGGGGAGCAAAAATCTCTGAACCTGTTTTCCTTCTTGCCTCCTTGCAGAGGAGGGTGTATCGGGAAAGGTCTGGATCCGTGTGGCTCATGGATGGGGGAGCGATGCTACCACTGCCAGCCCCATGAGGCTCCTCAGCCCACCGCTGCATGCAGAAAACATCTGTCCTAAAAGCAGACCTGAAGGTGAGGAACCATCACAGCCCGTACTGATGCTACTGGGGCTCTGTGGTCCCCACTCAGCATGGAGATGTGAGTCTGCAGCAGGACATCAGGAGTGAAAACAATATTCTCTGCATTGTGCTTTTAACTACCTATGTCTTGAAGCACTTAGCAAAAGGGGCTGGTGTCTGCTCTCCCTAATTACAGAAGGGAGGACTGAGGTGGGCAGCTGAGATGGCCGTTTAGCTGCCAACTCTGTCCTGGTATTTCACTGTGCCTTTTGTCCTGAGTTCCCTGCAGCGTGGGAGCCCATTCTCTTGCACTGAGTCCCCCTTTAAGACTTTAGTGTAACAACTGGATGGAGCTATTTGAGGTCTTTAAAAAATGGTATCTTAGATGACTAATTATCATGAGGTGAGTAATAGCTAATCCTTCTGGGCAGAGCTGTACCTATAATACCCAGTCGTCACTATATTTGCTAAAAATGGGGGGGGGGGGGAAGGAA
>VZTL01034936.1:0-22547 GCA_013400535.1 Scopus umbretta | reverse complement strand
TATATATATATTAAAAAAATATTTATTTTTCAGCAGGTACTGACAATAGTCCACCAAAACATTCAGTCAATAGTGAAAGTCATTCATCTAGAAGGAGGAATCGGCATTCCAAATCAAAACTAACGAACGGAATTGGCAAGAAATAAGAATGGTCTCTGAAGATATCCTACAGGTGTGACCAGAGGTGACAAAGAAAATCAGGTCTGGCTCTGAATTTCCAAATGGAAGATTGATTTTTAAATTTAAAAGATAAAAAAGGAGGTGTTGAAGAAAAGGGTAATCAAGATGAAGCCGCCAGTATAGTGCAAATCATTGCCTGCTGACACCTGCCATTCACTGATTTAAGTCTAGTTTCTTCAGCATGTGGCACCAAAAGCTAATGAAGAATATACTGGAAAGAAAAGTAATTTTGTCATAGCAGGTACACCCTGTTTTGTGTTCAGGTGTTGCAAGTGCATTTTTAATATCTTAGTTGAGGGCTTAAACACAAAGGTTAGTAAACTGATAATCAGTTGGCATAGTTGGTTGGATTTTTTGTTTTGTTTTGCTGTGTTTTTGTTGTTTTCTAGAAGTGTATGCAGTCCTTTGACTAAAAGCAACTCTGCCCTTCATTCTCAGTCTCACAACTAAACTTTTCTATACAACAATTAGTAAGTATTTAAAATTGCCGTACTTGTATCCATCTGCTTGCTTTTATGTAAAGGCTCTTTGGACCTGGTGACAGAGTTTTACCAGCGAAGAAATGGGTCCAGGTTTCTTGTAAAGGATGTGAAATTGATCCTCAAACTGTCCTTTTCTGCATTGTCCTTCTGCTTGATTGTTACACATTTGATTTATTTTAAAGTTTTTAAAATACTTAGATAAAAACCTGTTACAAAGTAGAGGACCATGCCTCCTGGCCTCAGAGACAGATGTCATGTCATTTAGTTGTTTTTTCCCTCCTTTACTGCAGTGTGTTTTGCGTCTTCAAGTGCAAATATGTCACTTTTTTCAGCTGTGTCACATTGTGTACAGTATTCCTTCCCACTCCCCTCTAATCTGCCTCTGCCTTAGCTGGAACTAGAAATCCCAGTGTCTTCAGACTGATATCAGAAACTGCTTTGAAGGCTCTGATGCCCTACTAAGCCTGGTGATAAGGCAGTTTTTTGCTGAAATTGAGTTGCTTTCTACTTCCATGCTTCCATAAGCAATTATTTGTGAAGGCTTGCTGTAGTCTTTGGTGTCTGAGAGGCAGCATGATATTACCCCATTGCTGTGGTATTTCCTATCATGCAGTCAGATACCCAACAGCAAAGTCACTCTTTCTTGCAGGTTTTTTTGTGGGGGGTTTTTTTGATTGTTGTTGGTTTTGTTTTGTTGTGGTTTTTTTTTTTTTTTAATATATTAATTCTGACATCTAGCAAAGTGGATAATTCTCAGCAGTGAATGTAATCATTAAGTCAAGAGGTAAACAATCAAGAGCAATCAGTTCCTGTATTAAGTTATCAAAATGTTTTTGTGCCAATTAGATTTTGGGATTCATGGGGTTCAGAGGGGTAGGTAGCTTAAGCAAGGATAAGTAATACCCATTAGTATCTTAGTCTTCATAAGAAAATGGGATTTCCTTTTTCTTTGAATAAAGTTACTGTCATTTGCCACAGGCTAAGTACTAAAAAAAAAATGCGGCAGAGACTTTATACAAGTGTATGATACTGTAAATAGAAAAAAAGTATCCTGTGTAATCCATTAATTCCTATGTGCCACAGATTATCAATGTTTTCAATGCACTTAAGTGTTGCTGCTGAACTCCTCAGAGGCCCTTAATTCCCCCCTCCCCCTTTTCAATCAAATAGAGAGAGTACTGCAACTTGGGAAGTAACATAGTAGAAGCTTCTATATCATTTCTACAGTGACATGAAATGGTTCATGAGAAAAAATGTTAGGGAGACTTTCAGGCTTTCGTAGAGCTACTTGGCTTTCATTCATACTATAGCAATTCCATGTATTGCCTCCTCATTTGTAATGTACTACATATTGATGAATGTATTTGTAGATTTCTTTGGATACTGAGACTTGTTACTCTTTTATTTTCTTGGTTAATAACTCAGTCTGTGTAAGACTGAAGGATGGCATTGTAAATTTCTGTCGATTCAATACCAAAGCAAGAGTTTGGAAGTCTACTGTTTTAGATATTTTAAATACTGTGGTTTTCAAAGGTGGGAGCCTGTTTTGTACTTGCAAGGTGTATACAACCAAGTATGTATACAAAGCTTACCTATGTAAGCAGATGCTGAAGTACAAGATCTACTTGCCTGTGGGGACAAGCACACATTTTGTAAATGCAGACCTGGTGCTCACACTGCTGAACTGCACCCTAAAAATAATGGAAAAGCAAATATGAAGTGTCATCTTGTTGGAAGCTGACTTCTGTATGCTGTTGCAACAGCTTGGCCTTGAAGAAATGTTGTCAAACAACACCTTTAAAGTTATTTCCCATTAAGTCTTTTTACTTTATTATTTTTTGTGTTTTGTTGGGTTTTTCTTTGTGGTTTTTTTGGGGGGGGGTTGTTGTTTTGTTTGTTTTTTGTTTGTTTGTTTTACTTTAAAAGAGGGATGGCTAGACTAAACTTAAGTAAACTACTCAAGTGCTGCTTGGAAAAATGGCACTTTGTGTCCTCTGTCAGCAGTTCTGGCTGGAATTCACATGTGGAATTCACTAACAACTGTATTTTCAGCCCCATCGTTTTGGACGTGAACTTCATGCTGGCAGGCATTGGAAAGGTGCTTTTGATCACTGCTGTAAAATTAGTGATCTCAATTTTATCATTTACTGTGCTATTGCTGCATTCTGTATGTGTGTAACACCTACAATGACAAATCACTGGGCTGTTTAGCAACAAGCATCTATGTATGAGTTCTGCTTGAGCAGTGTTTTGTAACAGTCATGGATGCACTGTCCTGGTTTTAACTACTTGTTCTGTCACAGGCTCTCATTCCTACTTTCCTGCTTCTGATGTTCTTTCCTTTCTCTGTCCTCTAGTGATCTCCCCTGCTGCTATGGAGAGATCTGAATTGGCCCTCCAGAGGCTGTCCATCAATGATGTCAGTCATTGAAGGGAGGCTAATTCGGGGCAGCATGGTGTAAGCAGAGGGTGGTGGCAAGAACTTTAAGTAGTGGATGAAATAAAATGGAAAGTTTTAAAATGCAGGTATACAGTGAACCAGAGCTAGCCTTGAGTACTGGATTCCAGTATTACAGTTGTTGCATAGATCATACACCATGTCTAATTAAATATTTGGAGTGTGATTTCAACCAGTGCTTTTGTTACTCTTCTGTGAAGATCATCTTTTGATGTTCCAGCTGTTAAAACTGTAATATTTTTTACTTTGTTATCACAAGAGGACACAGATGTTACCATGTATTTAATAGGTTTTGAATAGAGTTGCTCTGTATTGATTGCAAAGTATTGTATTTTGCAATAACTCAGTAAATCAACCCATGTCACCAGTATGTGTGTTTGTCTGTACCTGCAAGGCATAGGAAATGATTACATACTGCCTTCAGAAGCTATTACATTTTGCTCTGTGTAACTGCATGCTGACAAATGCAGCGGCTCCTCAGCAGCCTACAGTGCACACTAAGGTTTTGCAGTAACTTATTATTTCGGAGCAGCGGATCTGATAATACGAACAGTTATAATAAGCTTCCCGAAGTTTCTCTAGTATACAGGATAAGTCTTGTCTTAATTATTCTTTTTGGATTTGTTTTACTGTTGGATGGGAGAGCTGAGTTGCAAGATGGTCCCATGACAGACTACTGCCATAGTTTCCACAACAGCAGTTTCCAGTTGTTTTTATACCTAAAACCTATTGTGAGCTTTTTGATTGCTCCTCTGCTGTTGGCACTAGCCTGATGTCTAGTGTGTGCAGAAGCATGGCTTTCCCTTCATTCCTCAGTTCCTTCTCTCTGCAGGCATTGAATACTGGGACTTTCTGCCTTGCTGGGAAGGGCTTTTCTTCAACATGACTTACCTTTTAAATACTGATTTATAGAGATCCCATAGATTCTGAAGTTGTAGTAAAACTTGGAATAGCCAAGACTTGAGCTTGTTCGTTCTCTGAGAAAAACGGTGAAGAGGCAAGTGTCGAGTTTGTAAATCTCTTCTGAAGGGTGTCAAAATACCTGATTAAACAGTTTATAAGAGCAACCTCTCTCACTGGACACTGCTTACTACATTGGAGAAAGCTTTTTTTATGTCCTCATTCTGATCAATTAAAGCATTAAAAATACAGGAAAAAACCCTGAAGCATTAGAAGAAACTTCCTTTAAGAAGCAACACTTGAAAAATGCTTGTAAGCACGGGGCTCCACTACTTTTGTAGGACCACTCTTTATTTTGTGTCTTGGTAGTTGCTGTTGCAGGTGGAACTGTCATCAGCAGCATCAGGGTGGGGTCGAATGAGCCAGATGGCTTCATATCTCCTCAGTCATCCTGTGGCACAACTTGCACGCTGTTTTGATGTGACTTGGCACAGACTAGAAGCTAGAGCTGAAAGCTGGCATGGTACTGATTGAAATAGGTATTGGTGTCCGTGCCTACTTTGCTGTCAGAGCGCTCACGTTCAGCTACATCCTGATAACGTGTCCATAGGCCTAGGCATTGCTCTCCTGTGCCACTGTTTTTCCACTGGTATTTCTCCATCTGACCATGCTTGAGCACTGTAAGGACGACGTGATCAGGGGTTGGAATTTAACCAGAGGTTTCTGAGCTGATTTTAAGCCTCATACGCTCAAAACACCTCCTGCAGCACTCTTCCCTCTCTTCCAGGTCTGCTCTGGAAAGCAGATTTCTTATCTACCCATTGCCACCACATCGTTCTGTTCTCTGGATCCGTGGTGGGACTGGTCCTACTAAAGTAGTTCCCTAAAGGTGCAGTTTCACAACTGGAAGGAAATGTGTTCTGGATGAACACACACCCCGCATTACTCACTTTGCTTTTGCTTTTCGCACCGCTGGTCAGGGATTGAGAACATACATTGTTATTCAAAGAAAGTGGGACTAGAAAGCCACAAGGTTTTCATATACTGGGCTGAAAGCACAGGGACAACCAGGCTGCTAGCTTACGCCCAACAAGGTGCATGGTCCGTTATCTGTGTGCCTGCTCACGTGCCTATCAGTGCTGTGCCCGTGGCTGCAGGTGTGCCTCAGGTCACCCCCCCCCACACACGTGCTGGTTTCATGTGTACTAGCCCCCTCTGAAGCCATCTGCTATTCAAGCTCTGCCTGTTCCCAGCTTTTTTTGGACTTAGTGATGCTCCTTTCACATTTCTTGGCATATCTGTGTCCAGGAGGAGGGCTTTCCATTGAAAGTGTGAAGAAAGGTAGTAGACTTTCAGGCTTTCTCACATTTTATATGGTACCAATCAGACCAATAACCTGCCTGTACATGAGAGTTCTATGCATAAACTACCATGGTTTAGAAACCCAGTTTGGGTCTGGAAGAAGTACTTTTACTTGTTGTTTCTGTTTTCTGGAAGATTCCAGACCTGCTGTTGCCTTTGGCAATGTACAATTTGTTGTACATCTGCAGAACGTGATGAAGAGCAGATTCTGCACAAGTGTTCTGTAGTGTGTTTTTCACCTCTGTTCACTCTGGACAGCTGCTGAGTAAAATTTATCAAGTTCCCTCATACTCTGAAGATGAGTCCAAGTCATGGTTATCTCAAAGGACTTTGGAAATTTTGGGGATCAATTTTTATTTCCAGCTCCTTCCAATGTCTTTAATTTGGACTGTATCTTCTTGTGTTTCTGTCACCTCACCTCTCAGTAAAAGATCAGAAGTGGTCTCTCGTGCTTGGACTTTGCTTCTCTCACAAAGGAGCAGTCCTGCCCTCAGCAGTCTAAATTATATTATGATAAGACCAAGCGAGTTTTTACTTCAATTCAGAAAAAAAGAAGGTCTGGGAAAGAATGTAAACTGTAAACACTGAATTCCTATAATCAGCAAAAATGTAAGTGCCAGACTATGCTAGGCGTACACGAGTTTAATTTTCATAGTTTTCATGGATCTCAGTTTGCAGATGGTCATGAAATAACTAGATGATTTATTTAATATTTTTTAGAGTAGGGGAATTTACAGCAGTAGCATTCCTATGGCCGTGATCCAAAGTATGTTCTATAACTGCTGTGCCCTCTGGCTGAGTATTTTGGGAGTTCTTGCTTAAAAAATGCATAAAATACTTGCGTATATGTATACACATTTATTTGTATACATAAATGTACACATTTATATGTATACACGTTTAGATGCGTATAAATCTACCAGATAAACTTTCTCATCAAAGTGCTCAGGGCCTGGTTGAGTGTAGTCTCTGTGACAATGACTGCTGTGCACCTGGGCATTTGGAAGTATCCAAGACTCTATGTACCTCCGTCATGTCCAGGACAATTAGGCATTAATCTCAGCTGCAGCCCCTAGGTGATGCTCTAACACAAACACAGAGAACGTGACCTGGATTTTCAAATGTTGCTTCTAATTTTGGGCTACTGGCTTTAGCCACCGTGGCTCGGTTTTAAAGACTTCGTAACTCCTGTTGACTTTAATTACATGTGCCATACACACAAGCCTGCAAAGTGCCCGTGTTGTCAAACTTGCTGCAGAACAACCAAAGCAAAATAAAATCAAATGAGTAGCTTTGAGAAGGCTTTTAATTAAAATCTTAAATGATAGCTCTAGTCTTTGGAGAGCAAGAGCGAAAAGACTTCTATTTTCATTTCTGCCAAACACACAGACTACCAATTTGTTCTCTAAGTGTCCTGGTTTCGGTCCACGTTTGAAGGGAGCACTACTCTCTCCAGAGGACCTTCAGGATGAAGCTCTGGGCAGGGTTCCTCTGGCTTTCCTCCTGTTCCCACTGCCCTTTGCGTAGGCCGTCGGGGTGGGTCAGGGTGACTGCTGTTTGAAAAAGTTGTTTGGTTTTTGCTCCCTGGAACTCAGCTGGAGCAGGCCACAGCCTCCAGCGCTGCGCCCACGCCTGAGTTTCTGGCTGTAGCAACGAAGCTGTGAGTTTACCTGCTTGATCGGATGAGCCCTGCTCCCTCATCCTCACTGTCCTCTTTGGGAAAGGGAAGCCACAGTGTATGATTATCCCTTCACGTCTTTATGTAGCTCAGAGTTTGCAACGGTTCAGTATGTTTCAGCAACTGTTCAGAACTTCATACCATCTACAAAGAATTCCCATTTTTCCCATAGGAGTCACTGAGCATTTTTTCTAAAGATTTGGAAAATCCCATTAGTCACAAACCTCAACAGGGCACCCAACTTGTACCAATTACTATCACTTCTGTCTATTAACGCTGGGATGTTCCTACTGGATAAGGAAAAAAAGCCCTTCGGGTCATTTAACTTTTATGTGACCAGCTGAGAGGAGAAATTGCAGCCCTCATTCCTTGCAGGAGGAAACACGGTGTCCTTGCTCTTCTCAATCTGGTTCAGTACAGGGTGGCCACTAGTAGAAAACAGTATTGGTTTTATTGTAGCCTGGCTTCATCACTTAATGGAGAGGAAAAAGAATGCAGTGAAAAATACCACTAAAGGACACATATTTCTGTTAATCAAATAAATAATCTGGAAGAAATCCAGGACCTTTTATTAAATTAGCTGAGATTTTTAGGGTTTTTTCCCCTACGTATGTGCTGTAAGAGCCATAGGTGATGCATAATGATGTTTACAACTTCTTAAATATTCTTATTTCTGCCCATTTGCTGACATTGCCATATTTGGATCCCAAATCCGCATCTGCGCATTCCATTTGCCCACATTTAAAATGCATTTGGAATAGCAGGACAGAGATCGGGGCGGATAAACCAGATAGACCTGAACTGCAGTTTCCTGGTGACGTGTTCTCTAAACATCCCAAAATATCTCTCAGGGTGAAGTGTTCCACTTGTTGACTTCAGATTTCGGCAGCACACACCGTTCATTTGGTCCTGGTGCTCCTCACAGGGATGGTAACATGATTGCTTGTAATGATCTTTCATGCTGTAGAGTTTTCTTCTCACACCGCTTCCATGTTGAAGGAATTTCTTAGAAACAATGCATAGGACATTGCAAGCTTGGGGAGGGGGGAGGGTGGCCAGTAGGTTCATGTTAAAGATTAGGAATGGGGACAAAGGGTAAGTGACTTGTCTACATTTCCTCAGGAAGCTGAAGACAAAGAGAAGAGTAAGATCCCAGACCGTTGGTTCCTATGCTGTTACCAGAAAATTATCATGGGACTTGCTAAAAAAGGGCATCTGCAGTAAATCCAAGAATGTTATCCACATCTCTTTATCCCTAAAAATGAAAACGCACTGTTACACAAGAGGGAACAGGAGTGAGGTGACACCCTCCCTCCATTCGTATATTGTAGTCTTAATTTTATTTTGCTGGCTTACTTCAATTTACCTACCTTTTCCAATGAGCTTTCATAACCAATACGTTGGCTGTTGATTTAAAATTGCTAACGGTAAGTCAAGATGCGTAGGGCAAAGTAGAAGGTCTTTGCACCTCCAAGGCATGCTGGGGCACCGTGGCTCTGAACCAACCTGGTGGCTTTCTGCTTTTCTCAATAATGCTTGTAGTCTGAGACATTTGACTTCCCAAGGGATGATCCAGGCATCACGTGTCTTCTTCACAGTTCACCAAGTCCAAGGATCCTGGCTGAACCAGGGCAGCAGAATGGGCAGCAGCCAGAGGTCAGGAGTGGGGTTCTTGTCCTGTGTTTGAATCGGAACTGATTTCAAAGGGAAATCTTAGTCCTTTGGAAGGCTGTTGCCCCACGTACATGAAAAAATAGCAGCTGGAACTGTTCTAAAATAAATAATGATGCAAACAGTGTTTTGGTCTCATGGGCTCCTTGCTGCTTCTTTGGGCACACGCAGGTGCTGTATCTATTCTTGCTGCCGAGCCACACTCTATTGAGGTGCTCCACATCTCTCTTGAGGTGTGAGATTATTTTGGACCTTTTGCTTCTCTTGCTTCTCTCCATTTCTCATGAACCAGAATCAGTTTTGTCTCTCAACTTACTGTAACATTATCGTTACTGTGGGCCTCCACAATGACCATCACTTGCTTTCTGCTTATCTGACCGTCTGAACCTTAGCAAGTTTCCAGAGGACCTTTCTGAGAAAATCTGCTGTGATTAGCTGATAGCACAGTCCTCCTGCATCTCTCTCAGCAGTGACTCTCAAATTTAGATCTCACTGGCTTGGTTATGGAGATCGCTGCGAGTACCCCTCATGTGCCACTGGCTGTTAAAACCAGCGTGAAATCCAGGCAAAGTACATGGGCCACGACTCCATGTCAAACAATCACAGTATTTCCAAGCAACTCCTGACTCAAAATTACATTGCTATAAATCACTTGGAGCACCAAGCACTGAAACATCAGCTGCCTCTCTGAAGACCTTGATGTCTGCAGAGCCCATACGGTAGCTCCGGCCACCACATAAATTTAAACTTTTTCTTCTTTTTCAATGAACAGCTCCACGTTGTTGCAGAAAAAACTGTTTGCTGAAGGCACATGTTGCCTTCTTGCACCTGCATGAGGAAACTGTAACTTGTAGAAGTGGGCGATATGGCACAATCCTGCCACTAATACCAGGACCTTAAGGCCCTCATGGTTTTGCAGTTATCTAAATTGCTGGGTAAGCTGATCTCCTTTGCATCATGCTGTTTTCCCTGTTTCGTTGTAGTAAGAGTAAAGGAGACAATGACCCAAGTGAGCCTTTTGACCAGGCTCAAGAGTTTCAATTTCTGCTCTTTAAATACTGTTCTCGAACATGTCCAGGCCCTGGTGTTTGCTTCCATCAGCCATGCTCTTCTGCCTTGACATGTCAGAGTTCTTTCATCAAGGACTAATTACTTTTTGTATTTGATAGAAGGATGCCAACCATTTTAAAGTGAAAAGAAAAAGGAACCAAAATACAGCTTTTGTTTCTGAGCTGGGTTCCTGGCTCACCTCTATACTTCCATCTAATGTGATCCCACAAGGCTTCAGCTTTCAGTGGGTGACAGAGGTGTGCTGGTGGTAGTCTGATTCTGCCTCTGTGCTGTTTCCCTCACAGTTATTTTTACCCCTCTCCCTCAGCAGCTGTATTTGCTTTCCCCCATGCAGCAGCCAGCTTCTCTCCTTCCAGCAGTGGGACAGGATGCCTGGGTTTGTCTCCACTTGGGATAATCAACAGAAGAGCCTAAATTAGGTGCACAGTCCCCGTAGACTTCCTTGCTAGTCAGTAATATCCAGTAGGCACCTTCAAAGAGCAAGGAAGGTTGTAGATGGTTTAATCATTCTCTGGACTCCCAGGACCTCCGAAGAAGCCTCCACTGCCAGCAGCAGGCATGTGGCTACACCAGCCTTCTCATTGCAGCACCTCCTGGAAGTGCCTAAATTACAAGGGATGAGTCCAGGCCCTTGTCCCATATTGCTCCATTGGTTCAAGCCACCCATCTCTTTGGCCAGTTGGTCCTCACAGTGTGTTGCTGTTTTCCAAATGCAGAAATACTGTACTCCAGCGATGGAGAATTCCCATCTGATGACCCACCTCTTCGTGATGCTATGGTGTGCTTTTGAGATGCTGCTGATACTCTGATCCTATTACAGGGTCAAAAAGGAAACCAAGGGATCCATGCCAGAATGAACATATCGTTCACCTGCTTTTTTACAGGACCTGCTAAATTTGAGGCTGTTTTCCTGCTAGTATGATAAGCGATATTCAGCATGGCAAAAGATAAGAGACAAATCTTTCTTTCTTTCTCCTCTCAATTCTCCCAAGCTGTAATTCATATTCGACAGCTTCTTTCTTTAGGAGCTAGCTGCAGCTGTTAGAAGAGGGTTAAACAATCTCACTAGGAAGCAGAGAACTTTATCATAGCTAAGGAGGATTAACGGACGCGTAATCCCCTTACAAAGCCACTTGCCTTCCAGCTCCAGTGTGTAAAAATAAAAAAAGATTGGATCAATGTTATTTTTCTCATATCTAATTCGAGAACAATAGAGCACATTAAGTAATTAAAATGTTCACCTTTAAGGTGCTTAAAAGCAAGGCTGCTGGCAGATATATAATTAGCTCCAGGTACGTGCTTTTGCTTGTTTACTTCAGTTAATTTATCTAGTGCGGGGTCTTTGGGCTGGGAGCTTCATTTAGAAAACATTTTGTTGTTGCATAAGGTAATGCAGTGGATAGGCAGGGACCAAAGACAGAGACAGAGAAAAAAGATAATTTACTGAGCCAACATACATGCTAATATAGGACATTTCAGGTCCTCTCTGTTATGCCATCTGCAGATGCTGACAATTTATCTTTTGTCAGAAGTATAGTTCTTAATAGGTTGGGTAAAATCACCCTGAACGTTACTATTTTTCATGTGTTGGACCATTCATTTTGCTTGGTTTTTATAAGGTGTCTTAAAAAACTCTGACAGCACTGGGAAAACAAACCTTGGGGAATGATTTGAAATTATTTATTGTTTGGATGTTACGTGTGAACAGGTGACTCTGCAAAAAAGCCCACAAACGGTTAGCGTTTATGACCTGGATAAGACATGGGAGGCTGGAAGATAATGACTGACACTGGGGAGGAGGGGGGAGTATTATTATACTGATGTGTGAGCACTGTCGAGGAAGTGAGCCTTTAAAATGTGAAATCTCCAGCACTTGAAATGATAAGCAGTGCCTACAGAAATCAGTTTGTGGGATCTGTTTCTCTTGCTAAGCTGCCTTTGAAGGTTGGAGGGTTGTTTAGCTTTCAGTTCCCGCAGGGAAGTTTTCCCTCCTTTCTAGTCTTGTCCGCTGATCAGAGCTACACCCCCGGATCTGTAGGCATCTGTATTCCCATGGCAGGCTATGATAAAGCCCAGTGGTTTTTTGCACAGTATAAATGATTGTACTTCCCTGTAGGTCTTGAGTTCAACAGCCACAGGAGACTGAGCCTGTCAGCAAATGAGCACTTCATGCTTCTGCTTTTTTAGGGAAGTGTTGGTTTCATTGCTCCAGACAAGTGCACCTCAATATAAAAATAATGTGTGCAAGCTGACTTTTTTCCCCCTTTTTTTTTTCCCCTGGAAAATTTTTCTTTGCCTTCCTGTATTTACTCTCTTGCTTAGGGACCAAGGGCTAAACACTCGCCTGCCAGCTCCCCTGCCGAGCCCAGGCCTCCCCCTTCCCTCCAGGAACTGCACATGCTTTCAGCAACTGGTTTGTGTTCAAGTGGCCTTGGACAGACCAAAGGTCCTGAGAAGGTCCTCCATCATGGCCTGCTTCAGCCTTTCCTGCTGTCACTGAGCTGGAACAAGATGCGGGCAGCTGCCGATCTAGGGTAAGGCCACCAAAACTGGGGGAGTTTTACCAGAGATGGATCCATCCTTCCATTCAAGTGAATCTAAGGCCAAGTTACTCAGGTTACCTAGTTACGCCCATGATTTACTAGGTTTGATTCAAACAGTGAACTACAACATTGCCTTATTCTGCACACAGTCTGGGTACCCAACTCTTTTAAACCCCAATTTCTCACTGGGGGTGGGGTGCTTAATGCAAGGCTGGCACCTGGCCCCTGTGACACTCAACTGATATCCCAGCTCAGTATCTCCAGCAATATCAAACCTACCAGCTCAACAGGGACAACTATATCAGCTCCCCCAGCCTACAGCCGCATAAACACCTTTTCCTTGAAGAGCAGCCACTGCCTTCCTGAGCCAGCCCGGCCAGAGCACAGGAGCCAGCCATGCCATAGGAAAGCACAGGACCTGCTCTTCCAAGGCTGCTGTGGAGCTTGCACGCCACCCGCACTGCGGGATGTCAGAGCGTGGCTGCTGCTCCTGCTCTGAGCTGGTGGTCAGGTACACGTATGGAACCTTCAAGATCAACTTGGGCAACAGGCACAGGGGTAGGAAGAGGACAAATCCCAGACATATGGCATTCCCCCCTTTTTCTATCCACTAATCTTTCCTCTGGCAGCCTGTGTTTGACCACTAGTGGGTCCACATCAGCTAATCAGCTCTCACAGTGTGCCCTTAGTATCTCCAGCTGGTCCTCACCTAACGGTGAAAGAAGTTGTGGTGCTTGGACCTCATTAGAATGATCCCGGGACTCCCCTGAGCTTCCCCGTAAGGGGAAGGAAGCAACAAACGGCACGCTCAGCCACTGTCGCAGACAGACATGCTCTCCCCAGCCCAGCACACACAGCACCATGTCAGCAGTGGGAAGTCCTACCAGAGAGCCCCAAACTAGGTTTGAATTATTCTCCAAACCTGCCAGAGCCTGCAGGAAAGAAACATCGTCTTGTGTTCACCAAGCACAGAGCCAGCTACCTCCAAGGGCAGGCAGTGATGCTGTGAATGCTAGGTAAGTACAACTAAGAGCAGTCAAAGAGGACACGAGCTCCAGCAGAAATGTCTACGTGAACAGTTGGGATGGAGCAGGAACTTCTCCAGATAAGAAACTACAGACCTTGAGAGACTGACTCGGAAATGGGACAAAAGGTAGCAATTGTGTTTGTTTATCATTGTACAGATCTGCCTCACCCTCTGACTTCACCCTTCCTGTTTCAGATGGGTCACCCTGACCTGATTTTCAGACAATATTTTTGGATTTCATGGAGCCATGATGAAATCTGGGTAAGTAAGAGCATGGAGGGCTTTCCTGGTAGGTTCACAAATGCAAGCGGGCTTGGATTCAGGTCTGGAGAACAATGTGGTGGAAAAAGTCCTCAACTGTATTTCTTTCCCCTAGTCTTGGATAC
The DNA here is from genome assembly GCA_013400535.1 of Scopus umbretta. NCBI lineage: Eukaryota > Metazoa > Chordata > Aves > Pelecaniformes > Scopidae > Scopus > Scopus umbretta. Next base: position 8,789 of record VZTL01034936.1, on the reverse strand, counting down.
AGCATTTTCTTTACAAGCCTCTCTGTTATGGAGGTGGCCAGTGGCCGGTTGCTGTGGCATGACCAAAAGGGCCAGTTTGGGAGTGTGGGGGGCTATGGCTGGAAAAATCTGAGCTGGGGTTTCCCATTTAAGCTAAACCTTTTCCTCTCCAGCAGGGATAAAGGTTAACTCAGCTGTGCAAACTAATTTATATTCAGCTGCACGTGGCCGTAAACTGTACTTTTTGTTCCTGACAAATATGAATATGGTATTTGCTCTAAAAATTCACCATTTCTCATGCAAAATCTTTCCCCTTGCTGTTTGTCTCTGTGATGTAGTTTTGCTTGGCAGATGGATGGTGCAGGAGGGTGGCCGGGCTACGTGGGAAAGGGTGAGTGCCCAGGGTGGGATATCCTCTTTTCCTCTGAACTCTTGCACAAGTTTTACTCATTTAATATGGTGAAATGCAAATGGCAAAAAAAAAATTAAAAAAAAAAATCGTCTTTCCAAACTGTTGAGTGCAAAAAGAAGACATCTTCCAGTGAGAGGATAGACATGACAGTGGTGGATATAGCCCTTGACAGAAAACTTGTTTCAAGTCCTTTTCCAGCCTGGAGATTGGATTTAAATAAGGGAGCTGTCAGGACTCAGAGCTGTTATTCAAAGGCATAGTGTATTTTTTCAGCTGCCTTCCCTGTATCTACTTGTCTTTGCTCTGGATATAAGGGCCTGGCACACTTTCCTAACTAACTGGAATGAAGCACCCACCTTCACTCAACTGACGGTTTTTACCAAAGAGCTTCCATTGTGACCAGCATATCACAGGACCCATTGTACAATTTTTGGTAGCCTTAAGAGAGGCATATCAAACATATCTCTCAGTTACTTAGCCAGCTTTGCCACTGCATAACAGAGCTAGGTGAAATGGGTCTTTCTCAGTCTTGGAAGTCACTCCATGAAGAATTTTTCAAGGATTTGAAAATTAATTTCTAAAAGCTTCCCACTCTCTCCCAAAATCAAGCAGGCTCTGGCATCCCCTTTCTCTGAAATTATCATCTCTATCCTCTAAAAACTATGAAATGACCTACATAATGTCAGTCAGACAAACTGCTCTAAGAAATTTCTGCTTGAGCTTGGGAAGAAATGGAAAAATTCTCCACGTGAATATTTTATGTTGCAATGTCAGAAAATGTATATACATATAAATATTTAAAAAATATAAAAAGTGTGTGTGTGTGTATATATATATATATATAAAATTTAAAAAAGGACATTTGCAAATCATTTCCTTAGCTCTCTGAGCTGGGAAAATAATGACAAAAAGTTATTAGATAATATTATGCCGTTGGCCACAGAGCTGTTTCAAGGTTATTATCCAGCCTGTTGCCCTCAGCACAGAAGGGCTGACTTTACATTCTGCCCGTTCCCAAACCCATCACGTTAAACACAGGACTAAACCACAGGCACAGAACCGAGAAGCATGGGAGAAATGGAAAAGCTATTCAATAAGCTGGCAGTTGACAATGGGATCTTTAAAAATTATTTTCTTGGATTCAACAGTATTTCTTCTTCCCCTGCTCCAGACAGGGCTCTGCTAGGAGACAGTTTGGGCCACTGTGGTTGAACCAGCTGTTGAAATCCCAGCCAGCTCCTGAGCGAGCAAAAAGCTAATCAGAAAATGCCTTCAGCAATCTCTGCTTTCCTGAGCACTGCTGTCTCCTCACCCAGGCAACGTGCTGCCCATCACCAAATCAACAGGCAGCTTATTTCTGCTCAAGCCTCAGGCTGGTGCCTCTGTCTCCTGGCCCCATGCTATGCACTGATTGCAAGACCCCTTGGTACTCATTTAATAGCACACCCATGCCTCCAAATATCATTGTCCCTTAGCACGAGGATCTTATCACACTGGTAGAATCACATCTACTAGTTTGATGAGTCCTATTTGAAATGAGATGAGATGATGAGATGATGAGTTGAGATGATAAAGGGATGTGGGTTTGTATCAGCATTTTAAGACTCCAGCAGGTCAAGTCTTGAGGCTCAGTTGCAGCAGAGCATCCTTAGGATCCATGTCGGGGCTAGTGCACTGTTTTCAAAAGCATTCACAGACATGAGGGGCTCAGCTGGAAAGCTGGAGGAGAAGTCGAATCTGAGAGTGCCTCTCCAAGGGTACCTTTATTCATCAAGGGAAGCTGTTCTGATACTGAAAGCTCTATTGGAAAACCTTGGTGGTCTACTAGGCTAGTAACATGAACATAAGCCAAATCAGGTACACCAGGGAAAAGTTTCTGATGTTCCTCGATTTTCTCACTAGCTTTCTGCTAGCACAACACTATTGGCCTAGGACCAGAGCTGTTAGCAGACCTGACTGATGGTACATCTTTGACCAAGAGACCAAGGGACCAGGAGGCACGGCCACCTGCTCCAGGCTTTGATTTGATGATGGGCGGTGTATTGCCTGTGCAAGGAGGTGGCAGTGCTCAGGAAAGCGGAGCTTGCTAAAGGCAGGTTTTGATTAGTTTTTAGTTCATTCAAGAGCTGGCTGGGATTTCAACAGCTGGTTACAAAACCCATTCAGAAGACCTCAGTTCTGCCTGCTCCTTCACCTTAGTGTTAAGTATGGCTCTGCAGCCAGCACCAGCCCCAAGGCAGCCCGGAGTTCAAAGGCTAAGGCAGAATTCAGGTTCTTGAAGTATGGGTTTTCACTCCTGTTAGCAGTTTCTGGCAATCCCATCACCATGTCCTCATCTTTAATCAAATGGAAGACACTTCAAGGCAGAGGGATGACATAGCGTGTCCCCTCTTTGTGCCATTGCTTGCAAGACCAGTCTGGATTAAAAAGGACGGATGTTTCCCTGGTCAGCTGCCCACCCTGGCTTGCTGCACGGGTGTCCCTGATGTGGCAGAGCAGGGCACCACGAAGCCACCTTATCTCTTCCAGCTGCACAAAGAGCTGAGCTCAAGCTTGCCCTGCCATATGGCTGTGCTGCTAATCCCATGGAAACAGCAGAAATGCTGAGGCTGGATGCATGGTTTTAGCAGTTTAAACATAAGCCCAGCTAGGGATTACGCTGAAGTCCTGGCCCTGACATAGCAGCCAACATGAGGATACCTGTGTCTAGCACACTTGGGGTCCTCGTGCCGCAGAGGTGGCCCCAGCTGCAGCCCTCCAGCGGTCCGTCTTGCTCACATGTGCTGCAAAGTCTTCTCCGATAATTAGATAAGAGGAATTGCCCATTTACTTTCATTTCAGTTGTGCGTGACTGGATCAAAGGATGTACGTTCTCTTTGCTTCAATTACGCATTTTGGTCTAATGTAGTCCAGATGGCTATTTCATCTCAGGCTTTATATTTATTCATGGCCTTTCTATTTAACTTTCCTAAAACAAATATTCACTCATAGGCGTATATTAATTCAGGGACAAGAACTGCCTCAATCAATATGTTGAGATTATGTTTCTATACCACAATAGGTCCTAGGTACACAATTTCTATTTTTATTACCCCACTGCTAGCCTCAAATATATAAGCAATTTCTTTAAAGAGTTTACTCTGGCTTTTTCCTAAATTTAAACAAATTACAGTTCTCCCAATTATTAGATTTACAATATGCAGATATTCTTTCATTGACCTTTCAGTTAAATCCTTCTGCAAACTTTGGCTGAATACTAGTAAATTTTCAAAAATACCGAGGAGCCCGAATGTTTGCCAACATGATATTACACTACCTCTGACCATGGCTCAGGTGTCCAGCAGAGGATAAAATTTGTTGTTGAATTTAAGTGCAATCTTGCAACCAACTTGTGAACGCAAAGAGTGGAAAAGCTCCAGAGACCGACAAGACAAGATACCGACACTTCAGTTTACATCTACATCGTCTTTCAAACTGGGGCTGAAGGTTGGTTGCTGTGAATTGACTTAGACACTGCTGGTCGAGAGCCAAAGGCAGCACCCGGCTCTGGGTTCAGCAGCGAGAAGTCACTGTTTAATCTGTCTGGTATTTGATTTGGGCTTTTGGTTCTTGTTTGGATAATGGGATTGCAATTCCTCTCGGTACACTTACAATAAGAACATCTGAAACTCGGCTGCAGCCAGGCAACAGACTTTCATTTCGGGTAATCTGATTTTAGCTTTGGTGATTAGCTGCTCCATTGTCAATGGCCAAATCTAATTGTCATTGTAGTTTCTCTTCTGGAGCCAATACGTGCTAACGTCTTACAAGCTGGGTTTTGCTTCATGCCTTCTCTTCTCAAGTAATGTCTCCCAAGGCATTTACAAACAGAGAGGAGGTGATTTCAGATCTAGGCATGAGGAGGCTGGTAGCAATCACAGGTCAGTTTTACTGTTGCATAAAATGGACACAGTAAGCCACCTTTTTAACATTCTGGGCATTAATATTGGCCTACAAATCTTTATATATATATAAAAATATATATATTAAATATATATATATAAATAGATATATGCTTATTATTCCTAATATAAACATCCTTTTCATTATATAGGTTAGATGAAGTATTCCAGAACCGGATTCTCTGCAGCATATTACACCCATGTTTTTATCTGTGAGAGTGACTGCTCCAGAAATCAGTGTGAAACTGGGACTAGATGGGTCTCCAAGTTTTACTGGAGATTATTTTTCTTGTTTGTAAAACAGTTTCCCCCAGAGTTTGATTTAAAAAAAAAAAAGGATGGGGAAACAATATATGACAACCTTTCCCTCCCCTGCCAACCCTGTTAAATCAAAAAGACAGTTAGAAATGTAGAGTTAACTTAAATACACATCCTTAGCTTGGGAGGAAAAGGAGACAGCAACAATAGTATTAGGATAAGTTTCTTCTAATGCCACTTTCCTTTTAGTTGGACTTTTGCACCAAATGAAGCTTTAGGTTTAGATCCATAGCCCAGCTTCCAGGCCCACCAGCTGCTCCTGGGAGAAACTGTTCCAGTCTTTTCCTTGGCTAAACGCAAAAGTAAAATGCTGTGATGGCTTGGAAGGGCAGATGAAAGACAGCCTGCTCTGTTGTGTGGTGAGAGAGCATTGCTAACATCACATGTGTATAAAACAGCATCTGTACAGCACCACTCAACAGCCTTTGGTCTCTCCGCCCATAGAGCTCCCTTTTGGGGAACCCTTAAAAGCTGGTTAAAAGTCACCCCCAGTCCATGCTTCAAAGAAAACCCCAAAAAACCACACATGAGAAAACAAGCGCTTTCCAATGAAATTACCTCAGATTAACTGGAAAAGTGGGAACAGTACGCAATCACCATCAATACAGCAATATAAGAGTTTGCCTGCACAAATTAAAGTCCAACCATCTGTCAATATTTCTGCAATTTCTAGGCCACCGGTGTGCTTGCTTATCCCCAGCTCTCAGCGGCACCAATGGCTGCAGGCGAGCACACGCTGCCTGTGGCTGCCAGGATGGATTGAGGCAGGACCTGCGGGACTGGGCGCCATCCCCACCAGCCTGCTGAAGTTTCTATGTGGCTAAACCACTCCTACCCCACTGCTAACAAACCTGAATGAGGCATCTTGTTTGTTTGTAACAAACAAAGTGGTTAGGGTAAGGGTAAGGGCTGGGGCTGGCCTCAGGCGCTTGGACCTGGGCAATATTTTCCCCATCAGCTGGGGACTGCTCTGTTCACTCCCATTGGTCCCCCACCACTGGTGGCTGCCATGGGCAAGGGACCGCCAGTCTTGGTGGAAGCATGTGCAAAGATGCTGTGGGAACAAGAGAGAAAAGAGGAGAGGATATGGGATTTTGAGAGTTTATGAGATAGTCTTTCCAAAGGACGGGGAGATTGTTTCAATCCAAAACCCTCATTGGCAAAGGACTTGGTGAAGAGCCTTGGCTAGAAATGCAAACTGTAGCTTGGCTTCAGAGTCACTTTGCATACCCTGGGCAGTATCAATACTTTCAGTTGCTGTGGCTATAAGAAGAACTGTTAATTAGTCAATTTTCTGGGTAAACAATAAATACACATGTTACGATAAAATTCGACCACAAATTTGCTGGTTAGAATTTCTGTCCTTTAAATAACATCTTTGTGAACATGTTTTCCAGATCCCTTCCCAGACTTACCCACGCCAAACCACCCTGTACTTTGGAGGGCGTAGGCTCACGCGGGGCCAGCAGCATGGGAAGACAGCACAGCATTTTGAGTTACTCTCACCAGTCCCTGTATTAACAGCTGAAACCTTCTGCAAGAACTTGGATTACAACTATTTGCTGCATCCTGCACAACCTGTAATGATTGCATAGAAATTTAATAATGGTTAATGGTCTTGAAAAGAGTGGCCAGGTTTCTTACTGATTGCTGTTATGGATATTATCTTGGATTCACTTTCCTTTATTGCTGTGATTTTCTTTCCTCTGTTTTAACTCAGCCCCACGGGCCATCTTTAGCCAGATTATTGACAACTGATTTAATTGGTGTTATGAGGGTGATGTCTGAGAGGCTCTGATGGCATAGAATGAGGTGCCTGGAGCTGGCAATCAGTCATAATGTACCCCACTTAATTTTCCTTTTCTATTTATTTTCATAGTGTTGAGTGATGATGCTCTTCCTCATAAGTGGATTGTTTTTGGACAGCAACAGGATGCTACACAGTTTTGAGAGTTTGTTATTGTTTTTAATAAATGTCTCTGGAGTGCCAGATGGGAATTTAACTCATGGTTGGAAATCAAGAGGGCATCAGTCTTATACCCAGCTTGGCTGGACAGACTGAGTCAATACTTCTTTTGGGTACCTCTATGTGGAATAAGACAGTGTGAGCTCGGCACTAAGGAACTGGAGACAAAGCAGGTCATTAGGAGCCATGTGTAGAGTGCTGGGGAATGGACTCTGTGTTATGCCAGCTTACACCCAGGGACAGGTTTGACCCCTTCTGGCAAGGTGTTGGCCGGGGAGAGTGATGTATGTGGATGGCACTGAGTCAGTGGCGTTACCAGCTCTTCTGGCATGAGATCAGTTTCTAGGAAGCATTAATTTTAGCAACAGAAAGTGACTTTGTGTTAAGGGGAAGTATACGGAGAGCTTTGAGTAAAAGGCACATGACTAAAAAGGAAAGTGATAATTTCCAAATTGTGAAATAACTTAAAGTGGCTTGTATATTGTCTTTCTTTGGTGGTACTTATAGACAGCAGTTGTACAGCAGCACTTGAGTTTCCTCTCTGGAAATACGCTGTAGACCACAGGAAATTGCTAAGACTAAATAAACAGGCGTATTAACTAAATAGGAAAGCTACCAAGTCCGAGCTCCTTGTGATCATGTTTCCCATTACATTCTGGTAACTGTTTGAAACTCAGGCAAAAATCCTGAAACTTCAAGTAGCTGGAGCCATGTGGACTGTCCTTGAGTTCAGACAGCTGCACGAGGATGTGAAGAGGGACCGAAGCGTTGAGTCATGCAGCCTTACTAATAGATATCTCACCCAGCCTTCACAACGTGGGATCTCAGGTGGCTCTGACTACCTGAAATTTTGGATGGCAACTCTCCCATTTTCTCGCCATTTTCTCACTTCTCATACCTTTGTTATGGAAGCTAACTTCACACTGCGGAGCTAATTGCTGCTGGCACATGGGAATGTGGTGCTTGTCATGTGCCAGAAATTGCTGCAGCCAAGCACGCCTGCCTCAGATCCCACTGAAATGACTTGACTCACCTTGGAAACACTGCAGGTAATGGCAGGATTGTATTAACTTAATACTGCCATGAGGAGGAAAAACAAATCCCATGGAGACAGGCACAAGAGGCTGGTAATAGCAACTGCTGCTCACAAGACATTGGAAAAATATCATGCTGAAAAAATGTTGCTTTAAAGCCGGTTGATTCTTTGGTTTCCTCCTTGGAAATGTAAAAGAAGTGGAGAAAAGTATCTTAGAAACAGAACAAAGCTAGGCAATGCTCAAGTTCAGGAATAAGACGGAACCTTTTCTACCATAGTGCAAGCAAGGGTTGACTAAATGCCATCATCAAAGTTTAATATCTGAAAAGAGTACTGGCCAGCAGTTCTGTAGCTCTGCAGAACACTCCAGAAATCAGGTGTTTGATGCTGCCAGCGGTCCTCTGGGCGCACAGCTGGTACTGTACGGATGGAAAGATATGGAGCCTATAGCTTCCTAGGAACTTGGGGCTCCCAGGTCACTGAGAAGTGGTCCAACAACTCATTAAAGTCCTTTACTAAAAGGATCAAGCTCTATCTTAAAACTCATCAGCTTCTTTTGTCCCCACTGCCCTGACTAGGAAGCTGACTCATAGCCTTCATGTCCTTGGATGGCTAGAAAAAGGACTTACAGACAGCAGTTGCCCAGGCCTTGCCTTGGTAGGCTGGAGGAGCCAGCCTGATGCGGTCCTGTCTAGTCAGAGACAGGGGCAGCCAGAAAGCCAGAGGGGTGGGAATGCTCTTCAAGAAGATTTTGAGGTGTCATTCTCCTCATTATCTGGATCAAGGAGCTGCCCAGCTGTGCTGCATCTCCCCCAACCGTGCTCCTGGGTTTTATTCTTCCAATATTCTTCCACAGCTGCTGCCTTGCTGTGGGTCGGGATGTGCCTGGCACATGCATCAAGGACAGGAACTGACATCCTCCTGGTTTGGACAAGTTAGACATGGATGGCCTCCTTCCTTTCATTTTTCCCAGACTCATTTCATCCTTTCTGACTGCTGGTAGCCAGAATTGAACACATACCTCTGGGTTACATCTTACCAGCAGCCTAAAAAAATAGTATCAACAATTCCCATTTCTACTGGAAATGTCTCACTAGCTCCACTCTCTGTCACATTGCGTTGGTGATTTATAATCTG
>VZTL01034935.1:3338-15493 GCA_013400535.1 Scopus umbretta | reverse complement strand
TTACCCATAAGCACTCAACCCTACCACCACAATTGTTGACCTCTTCAGAATCAAAACACTCCCTAACATACAGAGCCACCCCACCACCTATCCTTCCTTGTCTATCCATTCTGAAGAGCTTATAGCCATCCATTGCAGCACTCCAGTCATGAGAATCATCCCATTTATTAATGGGATAATCACCCATCATTTATTAAATTAATGTTAGAAATAGGGCAGAAAAGTGACCAGATTCACTAACAAGAATTCCGATTCAAGCATTTCTTTAGACAACTAGTTCAACAGGAGATGGTGTCCCCTTTCAGACCAGAGCGGGTCAAGCTGGTTACTAACATCTTCATAGCAGATATTAGTCCTTCCTCCTTGTTATCCAATGGGAGTTTTGACAATGGATCTACAACCAGTTTCACCTACTTGACCCTTCTGGGGTGGGACACCACACCAGTAATTTCCTTTTCCTCATTAAAGCTTCACAGAAAACGGCTCCTTCATCCTGTGACCCTGGAAGTTTTTATGTTTTTAAAAATATTCTACTCCAGTAATCTCTTTCAAGATGAAAACAAGACAATGGAGAAGGTGACTGTTTCCTCCAGAAAATCCAGAGCGAGGGTGCTTGCCTGACATTTAGGAAATCAACTTCTCCTGGAATGAATCAGGTCCAACAAGACCTGGCATGGTGCTTTCTCCATCATAAGCAATTGTTCTGACCACCAAACTGTGTTCTTAATTAGTTTTGTCCATCTGGACACAAAGATCTTTTCTAATACAATCTCTATCAGAACTGTTATACGCCCATGACAACTTTTAATGTCAATTTATTGGTATTTTTCAGTAACAAGTATTTCTGCTGAACTTGGTTTTTTCAAATAAGTATATGTAGTTTAAAGCTCCTTGGAAAGTTACAGATATAGAAAACAGTGTGATTAAAGTGATAAATTATTACCTGTTTAGGCAAAGATGATATTCTGACAGAGTAGACCTTTGGGATGCAGGAAAGCTGTCCAGACCAGAAAGTACTTTGAGAGCAAAAGAATTTTATTTTTTCTCAGCTGCACTGTTAAGCAATCAGGGCTTCAGCCCTACTAAGGCCTAATCCACACAATTCAATGGAAGAGCTGAACTTCAATTGCTACCACCTGCTTTTAATTTTTATTTTTTTTTTCCCCAGCTCTCCTTCACATGAAAGCTTCTTTTTCTTTCTTAGACTAAATGCTTTTTCATGCTTATGTTTTCTCCCTCCTTCCTGGAGCCATGACTACCTACTTTTACCTTCAATATAGTCAATTCCTAGTCTATACCTAAGACTTTGACTACAATGTATTTTTTTTAACAGAATTAAATAAACCTGCCTGCTTTTTTGCTTCTCCGTGCCTCTGATACTTCCTCTATGCTGCCCAATCCCTTCTTCCTCTTTTTTTAGCTGAATCTCTACTTTTATATCCTGCAAAATTCATTTGCTATGTCATGTATACCTTTATTCTTTATTATCTTTCTCTCCCTACCTTTATTTTTGTACTGTCTTCAATGTTGAAACTTGTTTTAGATTGCAAAGCATTAAGGATTACTTTATTTTTTTCCAAAATAAAACTCTCATTCCTTAGCATTATAACGAAGCAAAATATGTTTCATTGTTTGAAATTAGCAAAGATCATCCCACCTTCTGAACAGTGGATACCAATCTGAATCATAAAAACTTTTCCCTCTGAGTGCTGAATTCCTGAAGCACATTTAGAACTTGCATCTTTAGTTCTGCCACAGATGTATTACATGAGTCTATTTGCTAGTTTTCTATTTGACGTGAAATGTCCTGTATACCAAACATTTGTAATTTCAGCCTACTGCAGTCTGACTTGAAACATTTATTTTCATGATTTTTACATCTGTGTGCTGCAATGTAACCTGTACCACTGCAAGGGACAGATGTTATCACTGTCACATTTTTATTTCATGTATTGTCTATGTGAAGAGTAGTTATAACCACATGTAAGAAGCCATTGTTGGTATAAGGAGGCAGTTTTAGCAGAAACAATAGTTTTTCCATTGCTACGTTGCCCACTGAAGCTCAAACATTGTCTGGCAACTATCCTCAAGGGCAATTGTCTGGCCAACTTAGCAGTGGGCCCCCTGCCATCCTAACAGATGGGCACCAAGTGTAAGTAGCCATAAGACCATATAAGTGCATTTAGTGTGAAACTTGGGGCATAATTCCCAGCCTTGATTACCATATGGCTTTTCCATACTGAATTCATGATAAATGGGATGTGCAGTGCTAACCTAACTTTGAACACGAACAGCATTAAGGAAAGTAATAGCGAGAATAGCTCCTACCATGTGATAAGCAGGGGCTAAGTTTGGAATTAGCAGGAGCACTAGAAGAGCAGGATTGTTATATACCATCGTCTTCCCCACACTTTTATTTCTGTTGATCCACTAGGCTTTCCTTGACAAACTCAACTTCTGAAAAACAAGGAAATCAGCTCCTTCACTCCCTCCATACTCCATTACAGGGAAAGAGAATGCAAAATCATGAAAGCCAGTGCCTTCAAGAAAAAACCTTGAATTGATTCACTTAGTCTTGTAATTGAACTGAATCTACATTCCACAGTAACTTCAATATTAAATTCTGCAGGATAGTTTTACAAGAGAGGCTTAGGATTTCATAGAATCACTTACCATACACATATTAATGTTTTTACTCTGTATTCTTGTTGGTTATGGAAAGCATTTCACATCCCCTCAGCACATGTTGTTTCAGACAACTGCCATATCTGATCTAATGCTCAAGGAAAAAGGAACCTATGAGTATGTTTTTAGCCACCATCTTTATTCTAAGTAATTCCAAGTAGGACATGCCTCAAGTACCCGTGCATTTTAGTTATTGCAGCAAAATTCATTTGAGTTTCTTAACAGAAAGGATTGAAAAAAAACCAGTAAATACTGAAATACGGATTTTATTCCAGGAATGTGAATCTTTTTAAAAGTCATACATTGACTGTGAGTATTTTTAGACAGTGCTTCTGTGTTTTAGTTATTGTCAACAGAAGATGCTCTTTGCGACCTTTGAAGAGTGAAAATAATCTAATTTTATCAAGTCTTGAGAAAAGTATGAGAACTCTGATGGAACATTCATCTAGGTTTAAGTGTTTAAGTGGTAAGAAATCATATGAAAAAGAATTCATCTGGTTGTGTTCTTGCCTTTTCTCTCCGTCATACTTTAGGCTGGAGTTCATGGCTGATTTGCATCAATCTAAAACCATGCTAGCAAAAGGAAAAGTCCTACCTTTCCCATCCCCAGCTACACATTTCAACTGGAAAGGGCAATGCTGCCTTTCAGTGAGGCATGATTTGAGTAGTTTAAGGTATTTATGGAACCATTGTCTTAGATAAAAAGGTGGGAGGCTTAATCTGGTATACACTAATACAGATTTTGCTGGAAAAAGTTACAGCTGTGTAGCTGAAGGTCTAATACAATATATGTCTCTCATTTCAGTTCCTAGGTCTGAAAGAGCAACACTTTTTATGAATACTCATTTGAATTTACTTGCTTTCCAGTGGTACTCAAATAATCAACTCTGCTGGCATGGACACCTGCAGAAAGCAAATGTCAAAGTTGCTTATGTGAGCTTTTCTGGAAGCACAATTTAAATCTGGCCCTCCAAGAATGTAGGTTGAAATGTTTATCTAATTAGGAAGAGAGATAACTGACAGGCAGTATTTCATCAGAATCCTGAAGCAACCGTAATAGAAAAGCAGAATCATGCTTTTGGTTGACATAAATGAATCCTTTCTGAATTAACTTCTTACTACCTGAAAAAAAGAAGAGTTAAATTAATGCTTATTTATGCATTGGTTACTTAGGCTACCAATAGCTTTTTTCATGTATGGTTACATATGATTAGAGCCCATTATGTTAATTTCCTCTTAAAAAGATTGGATCTTTTCATTTTCTTTTTAACTGTTAGCATATAAAGTCTGAGCTGAATCAGGTTATGTTTCAAAAATCAGGAAATTAAGCAGGGAACATTAAATCATATATTTTTGTAGACCTATGCATCCACAGCAGGCTTCAAATGCTTATTCAATAGCTGAACAGGTGAGAGAGACACAAACCAAACATACCAATAGAACACGTCCTAGTCAGCACTGGAGTATAATTAATAATGTAAAACTCCCTTTGAAATACAGAAGCTACAAGTATTAGGAGATCAAATACAGAACAGACAGAATGTCTTTGTGCTTCAGTTGTGGCTATGTTGAGAAAGAAGTCTAAAAGTTGCACAGCTTCCTGTCCATTATCTTTCAGAAACTTCCATGTCCAATTCACTCAGTTTATCTGAAAAAATATTTTTCTCAGTTGTCAGCCCTGCAAGACTGACCTTAAATATGAGAGTCAAAGCATGGGCTCCTTCTGATGAGTGCAACTATGAATGCAGCACTGAAAATCACAGTTGGAATCACCATTACTGCCCTTTCATGATACAAATTACTCCATAATCTGTCCATCGTGAAGACTTAAATATGCCAAATTTGTAGCGCAGAAAGAACAAAAGAAAAAGGACTTGACTAAAATGAAACGAGACATGACTGAAGTAAAAATAAACAGCAAGAAATGCTCTAATAGTCATTTATCATCCTATAAAAGCAGAAATACTGTACTTGCAATAAAACAAATTTACAGAAGTTAACTTTTTGTTACAAAGAGAGAGATACAGTTTTACAACATTAACCTGTGGAACTCACTACACCTACAAGTGATTAGACAAACCAAGAGTCTCATTTGCTTAACGGTTCAGATATTTGTCTGGATAGTGAAATTAAAGAGGGTCTTTAAAACAAAAGAAAATTGCTCATCAACCCACTGCTTCATGCCATAAATCACAAGCGTGGGTGAGGCCAGGGCTCTGCATAAATTTCCCCAGTGGACAGCTGACTTGCAGAAGTTTCTGACAATTAGAAAAGCAATGAAAGCCACACACTCCTTGGCTACTTTTACAGGGTTTCAGTTTCTTCACTTTCTCCACTGAGCTGAGGTGTGCAGCTTCACTGCCAGCACAGGCTGTGATACAGAGCAACCCAGGAGGGGCACAGTCCTCCAGCTGCACCCTGTTGGTTATCTGCAAACCAGCACAGTGCACAGGCAGCTCTCCAACACCCATGTGGCCTCAGGGGTACAAATCAGAATAAAAGTTACAAACCTACTACAGAAGTAAATTCTAAAGTATTGTGTGCACCTTGAAAGGAAATCAGTTGTATTTTGGAGCAGGTGCATTCAGAATATTAGCCACAGTTTCAGAATAAAGAAGCAACCAACCCTTTTAGAGGAAGCAATATGTCTCTGATTGAAATTGCATTGCATTCAAAACTATTAGAAACACATTTACAAAGTTGTGGTCATTGTAAAAGTCTCAAAAATGCCTTATTTCTGCTTGTGTTTGCTGGTGTGGTTTCGATCCTTGTCAACCAAACCAGAAATGTGTTGTGATTTAAGCTTTCAACTGCTGGGATCCCATCAATGGCCCAGCTAACACTGACTGATGATGGTTGGACTAGATGATCTCAGAGATCTTTTCCAACCTTAATAATTCTATGATTCTATGACTCTGGCTCCTCAATTTGTTCTCAGCCACGTTACAGCTGCACTGAGGGGCTCCTGAGCGCAGCTCGTCTGATTCCTGTCATAGCCGGGAGCTGCAGAGTGGTGGGACCCACAGAGGCTGCGCTGGCCCAGGCGATGGCGGTGCTGGGCCTGGGGCTTTCCCTCCCTTGGTGCCCCAGGGCACCAGCTGTTCACAGCAGCATAGCATCCCCAAGGCACACAGACAGCCAAGATGCTGTAGGTTGCTACTACTCCTCACAGGTTCTCTGATATGAAACACAATACAACCTTCATCAGCCTTTGCAAGCCCCAAACGGATTCATAACGGAAAGAATAGGAGGATTCTGGATTTTGTTTGTTTGCTTGTTTTACGATATTCATCTCAAGTCAAGGTTTTATGTAGAGTACTGAATAACCTGGTGTCCATAGTCATTTAAAAGAGGAATGAAACTTTCTAAAGGCCTTTTGGAAAATTAATTTAAGAAAAAAATATTTCCTTACTGGCTGCCTTATAAGAAATTGTCAATATTTTAAAATGTGTCCAGATTTTTCTCTAAAAACTATTGCTGTAAAGTCTTAACATTAAACACACTGAATTCAGAATGCAATAGAAATAAGTTTTTTTAAATCGTTTCTATTTCAGTTCTTCTTCTTCCCAAAATATTTTATTTTCCAATGTAATGATCATTTGTTCAAAATTGCAAACTGGACAGCGTAGTGCCTCTTTCAGATTCCACTTTTATAATCACAGAATCTTTGTGTTTAGTCTTTTGTTAGACCCTAAAGTTCTTTGATGCATGCACATTATTTTCTAGTGATTGCCACCACATGAAAAGGGTGTTAATCCTCTGCTAATTAACAACTTGTTGAGGTCAACCAGGGTCAGCACTTTACATTTTTGGATTTAGTCAATTTTTGGTTTGTTTGGAAGTTCTTGTTCTCATCAGTTCAGCTATTCCATAGTCTTTTTCTTGGCGTATTTTGTTCCATGTCAGCGGTACCATCCTCTTGTGCTCATAGCCCACTAAGAACATACTAAAAGGTTTTGGTTTGACATGGGATTCAGTTTGCTTGTATTTTTGAGTAGCCATACTACCTACTCTACAACTACTTTGATTACAAAGCCTATTACTTCACGCAGGTTAGGCGTTTTGTCTAGCCAGGAAATTGATTTTCCACTGGTTTTGATAGCCATACTATGTGTTTCATTGCATATAGCATTCCTCAATAAAAATATAATACAATACTTCCACAAAATAGTTAACAGATTATAAAAGGTATAAATATTTTTTTCTTGGTAGAAAAAAAATGATTAAGTTCTTGCTGCTTTTATTTATTCAGTAAGTAATATTTATTTATATAACTATTTCTTTATTACCTTATTAATCTGAAAGATGGCTTAATTGACTCCAGACAATTTTAATTTCTTTCACCATTACCTTCACTGGGTGCAATGCCTTCCATAGTTGAAATTCTATTAATCAGATTTCAAGAACAGATTTGTTTCTCTTTTCACCTGACATCAAGAATTTAAAAATGGCAGCTTTCTTTAGGGATATGATATACACCAAAAACGTTCTTATCTAAGCAACATTAACAAGATCCACTTTATTTTTTCATAGCATGTCAGTGAATTTATTTTTTAAATGACAACGTAACAACCTTTCAGAGTACTGCTGTAATACAACTACGCTGCCCTGTCTGTGCATTTTCTTAAAAAGGTTCTGCAATTTGAAGAAAAGTAGATAGCAAGACCGTAGATGTTTAGTTTTGCATTCAGTTCCCACAAACTGGAAAAGGATCATGAGAAAAGACATCACAGAAACAGATTAATAAAACTTGATGGGCTTGGGAGAGAATAAGAATGAAGGAAAAAAAAGTAAGGGCATCAAAACAGTTCTTATCCATATCATAATTAAGAAAAAGGTCTAGCCTTAGTAATCTTGCCAGTAAGTTCCACAATTTTATCACACATTGTGTGAAAAAGCACTTCCTTCCTAACAAATTAATTTGATTTTTATATCTTCAGATTAGGTTGAAGATCTCTCTCATCCCTTCTGAGGGAGACGAGGAACACAGGCATTCCCAATCTCTCTCCTCTACAAGCTTCAGTACTCTGCAACTTTTTTTTCTCATGACCCATTTTAATTCATCTGCTTTCTTAAATAATTAATCCTAATCTTTGCAGTCTCCTTCACCCAAACTCCCTCCATTTACTTGACTGTTTTCATCACTATTTGAACACTCATATTTCTAAAATACTCTAACAAGGATGAGGAAATTCTTTTTGGAAACACCTTTTCTTAGTCTAGTTTAAAATTAAGAAACAGTTTGGATTAAAAAAAACAAAAAAACAGCACAGCCCTGTGGCTCTCATTCATAATTATACTTCCTTCAAAAATTCTTCAAAAAATCCCCAAAAATATCTAAAACTGAAGTGCAGACTTAGACACACACCTGTGTAGACACTGTGATTAATTACATGTATGTAAATGGTATCTCACAAACAGCACTGTGTAGATGATAGACCATTAAGACAGTTTACAAAAGGAAGTGAGTGATCTTACCCTTCTGAAACTTGATTAAAGGAAAAAAAATAATTGTATAAATTGCTTGGTTTAAAATTATTTTGTTATCTGAAGCTCTGTAAAATCTTAGCACAATAGAGGTGATTCATGATCCAGGCTATGCCTATTTTTTTGACAACGAAATACCTCCAGGGTGCTGAAGTTCTGCGGCTCTTAGTCAGCCATTTGAATGATGGGAGGATGAAGGTTTCCCTGAGGTACCCTTACATCGTTACTGAGTGCACACCTTCGGCTCCTGTTACAATAATGCACTGATTATCTCTGTAATTATTTTTGAATGGTCATTTTGACTGTTGAGAAGAAGCAACTTCTGAGATTCCATTTATGCAGATATATGTTAAAATGAAAATAGCTGAAGAAAGAACACTTGTCCTTCTTTTCAGTATTCTCTTTCCAGAAATTTATTGAAGAATTTCCCCTTTTTATTAAATTATTAACGTCACTTTTTATTCGTTCTGCTGTTCATTTGTAGTAATAGATTTTCATGCAGATAGACTAGTAATTCACTTGAAAGTCAATTCTTTTCTTAGCCTATTAACCAAGTAAGGAATTTGAATGTAAATATTGTCATTAAAACAGTGCTATAATTTCAGCATCTGAAGAAGTTTCATTACTTGAGGAGTTGAAGTATTTAGATAAAGTTAAATTAGGCCATAAGAAAATATTTTTTTTTAAAAAAAGACGATGACCTAAATGGTGAATTGTGACAGCAGCCAAGTAAATAACTTAACAAGAAAAAGCTTTGCAGAATATTGATTTAATGCATCACTTAAGCAACAGAATATCTCAAACCCGCATTATCCATGCTCTATTTCCCTGTACCTTGGACAGTTTATCTATTCACCTCTCTCAAAGGAACAAGCACATATTTCTACAAGAATTGTTTGTTTAGGATGTACAGTTTTTAAAAGTATGATAAAATTAATCTTCAGTATAATTCTACTTTTGTGTAAGATACTTGTCTATAGAAATTTTAGCATACTGGAATTAAAAAGCTACAGAAATTCAACCAAGATGTATACATTAATTATCATCTTTACTCAGTGAAAATGCGTCACTGCAAAATAAGGATTTTCACTATGTCAGAGGACTGTAAACTGCATTTCAACTTCATTGCACAGAGTTTCTAAAAAAGCATTAAAAGAATGCCAAAAATCTGACAGAAAATTACACTGATTTTAAATTATGGCTTGAAATGTTACATTCAGGACAAAGACCGTAAAGGTAGTGCTGTCTCACAGGAGAAGGGGGAAAAAGCAGGAAAAAATACTAATTTTTATTTTCCTTTTTTTTTTTTTTTTCATGAAATGAGTGAAAGAATCTATTTTTTATAACAGTCTGTTTTATTACCCAAAGTAAAATCTGGTGCTGTAAAGATAATTTCATCCAAAAATTAGCCTTTATCAGTGTTATGCCATTTAAAATGCATGAATGACAGCTTGACGTCTAGAGAGGCACCAGATCTGAATTCTCTGATTTCCTCTCTGTGGCAACAGAGCTGGAGCTAGCGCTGCCTGACTCCATGTCACCCAGCTGCCACATCAGGTTCTGCACGTAGACAGGACTGTTTTCACAGTGTACACTTAAAGAGTTGTACCAAGGTCCAACATGAATGAGGAATATTATAAATGAGGCCCTTTCCTGCATGCATGTCCTGAGGAAGCATTTAAACCACCTTTTGTCCGATGTTTTTGGTTTTCCCTGATTAAGCACTCAATTTATGGAAAATGGGCTAAGAAGATAGAGTTACCCAGCAGGTGGTACAGGAATTGCACAGGGTAACATAAGCTGAAAAGAAACTGTGATTTTCAGGACATTTTTCAAAAAAGGTGAATGGTCAGAATATTTTACCAGAACAGGGTTTGAATCACTATTGATTCATAACATCTTCAGTAATTTCCATCACTATTACCTAGTCTCAAAGATATCTCAACAGAGACCAGCAAAGCATATGGAGGTAGAGTCAGTACTGATGAAATGAACCACAGCTAAACTCCTTTTTAGCAACACCCATTTAGCCAGCAGAGAAACTGTTTTAAATTTTCAGGTCTCTTCCCAGCCTTAGAGGAGGTGGCCACAAGGTCTAACTGATTTCCCTCCCTCCATGCTGTGGTAAAAAGCTCCCAAGCTATTTGTAGTCTACCCTTTGTAATATCTGCAAAGCAGATTTAAGGAATTACAGAAGTTACCTCCTGGCCAGTTTTATTTATCTTTTACAGATAAAGGATGCTCTAAGAGCATCGTTGGAGCCTATTTGACCACCCTTAGTGATCTCTCCAGCTGAGCAAGGCAGGGAATAAGACTCATCTGTTCACCTCATGTTGATTTGTCATTTGACATCTGTGTCAGAGCAACACCCTGTAAGAGCAGACACTTTGATGCCACTGCAGCTTTATGTCTGTCAGAACTAGAGCTGGGTGGACTATTTACTGTGAATAATTTATTCAGCAGATTTCACCCTTTCTTCAGTTTAAGAGTTCTCTATACATGTCCTAATTAAAAGAGATAATTGGCTTAATACTCAAGCACTTCATTCTTTCTTGTTCCCTTTGTCCAGAGGTGTCCTGAATAAAGGCAGGGGTGAAATCCTGGTGCCACTTAAGACACTGAAACCCACTCTCCTCCTTGATTTCACTAAGGTCAGGATCTCAGTCAAGGTCCCTCAAGCAAGAAACCCCCAGAAACAATTAGATTGTGATATGCCACAAATGAGGTCCATAATTAAACAGTGGGAAGGAGCAAAGAAACAGAGTGAGGCACGCAGTAATAACATATTTAGATAGCGTCATGATGGCTCTATAAAAAAGAAAAAAACAACACCCACGATAGAGATTACTTAAGGTAGGAGGATATTTAGAAGGTCTCACGGTAGGATTTTATTCCCCTACAAGGATCAGACAAATATGTGAACATACTTTGGTGACTGCAGTTATTTGACCAAGCGCAGTTTGCATTGACTTCTCCCCTCTGCCCCACCCCTTTCCTTCCTTCTGCCTATACCTTGTTCTTTAACCAAGATCAAAACTCTCTTGGTAAAGGAATTCTTTGGTCTTTTGGTCTTTAGTGCATAAGAAATTCATTAATCAATATAGAATATATAATGCAAGATATAATTAAAGATAAAATGTCATTACTAGAGTAGCAATTCTATTCAACAATATAATAACATATTTCTGAAAGCATCTCTACCCTGCATGAACGTAGCAAGGACCAGTGCCTGAAGACAGTATTGAACTGTATTCTCTGAAATGTCTAGTGTTTTGCTAGCAATTTCAAACCTCTCTGTTCTTCAACATTCAGTTGCTAAACTATGCTGCTTAAATTATTAAATCTTTTTAATTTAAATTTTCATAACCTACCAGAGGAAAAGTGCACATCCTTAAAGTAACAGGTCTGGCTTCTTGCAAGAAAAACTATGGTGTTATTATTGCTTTTATGCAGTATTAACTTCCCTAAGAAAAGAACAAAATAAATTATTTCATTAAGGAGTAAAATGTGGAGGGCAGATGGTTTAAAAAAAAAAATCCTTTTGAAACTATCTTGGTTTAGGACCACCCAAAATTGGAACAGAAACAGGGCAAACTACCCACTATCTTAATCCCTAAAAGACTAGAGATATCAGACAAAAATAATTAACCAAAAAATGGGAGATCTCTTTAGATCAAAGTATTGAAAAAAAAGAAAAATACTCTCCAAGATTTATTATATTTGACCTCAAACAATATATTTACTTTGAAAAAAGTTGTAATATATTTTAACTTTAATATATTTTTACTGAAAAAGAAGTTGCAGCTGCTGATGACTCGTTTCCTCATGACGCTTTAATCTCACCAATAATACTGCACTTCTGTTGCAGACAGTGCTGTAGGGGTGGGACAATGGAGCAAATGCTCTATTTAATTTTGTTACATATAGTGTAAAATACTTTAACATTTATCTATTTCCTCTGTGAAAAGAGAGATGATTTATCC